>JAYRBT010000056.1:4420741-4459214 GCA_036023395.1 Myiotriccus ornatus | reverse complement strand
ACAGCACGACATTAAAACATGCAGCAGTTTTATTTCTTGACTGCATTCATGGTTCACAGGCAGAAATAAAAATGCAAGCCCTCTAATTTAAGTCCTTCAGCCAAAAAAAAAAGTCGATTTGCAAAGCTAAAAAAAATAGCAACCAGTGCTATCCTTGGCAGATGCAGTTTGGCTCATTTTAGGAGACGTCCCAAAAGGTGAGCTTGTAAGGATGTCATATCTGACTCTTATCTTTGGATCCCATATACTTATGTTTATTAAAATCAATATAATCCATTAGCCTACATTGTTTCCATTTTTAATAATCTATTGATATATTGCCTGGGCTTTTATGGGACTAAACAAATTTCCTCTTTATGTGCCCTGTAATAGCCGGAGGTCAGGCTGGTTGAGAGCAGTTGCTGTATATAAATGTTTATTTACTGCCTGACTACTGATTGAGAACATATCTGGTCCACAGGCTTCAGATGGCTTTTAAACTAGAGATTTATGGCTTACTTCCTGTTTTCCAGACATACTACACCATTTTTAAATAAAGTAATGAATGCAAGGTATTGTGAAAATAACAGCCAGGGATCGCCCCAAACTCCACGTTTGGGAGCATGGACTGTCAGGCCCTCTGTTATTTCATCATTCATTTGGTTTTTTCTATTGGGGAGGCTTTAGGGGTGTTAAAAGCTCTTCTCTCTGAGTTTCCTTCGTGCCAGTATGTCTCTGTGGTCTGGAGCAGCTCGGGTGCCCCCCCTCAGTCATCCCATGGCCGAGCTGGGAACCTGAAGGGAAGAACCTGGTCATTTTGCCCGTTGACTTTTGGTCATCTTCTAGCAGCTTCTCTTCTGTTAACCCCCAGTTCAGCAAGGCACTTGCTCTTAGGCTGGGCTTTACACACGGGCCCATGTCCCTGCTCTGTGTGGTTTCTTGCCTTTTTGCTTCTAGCTGACAGCATCTTGCAGAACGTGCTTGTTCTGAAGTCCCTGAAAGTAACTCCTGCCATGGGCTTGTTTGCCTTGGAGCTCTGGTAGTGGTGTGGTTTTTGGACACCACACACGACACAGCAGTTAACCAGGCGTGTCCCAGTGCCATGTCCCACGTGGGATATGCAGCCACTTCATCTGGTAAATGTTACACGTGCTCTAGTCCTTGCTCCTGCCGCTTCCATCTGCATCCCAAGGAACGAGCGCCAAGTTGCTTTTAGGCTTTTGTTCTCCAGAAGTGTGATCATTGCTCTCCCCAGCAGAACGTGAGCCCTTTGTCCCTGCTGTGACAAGACGAGGAAATCACATTTTTCATTGTATTACTGTGATAAGAGCACTTACTAATATAATGTCTTACATTGGTGATGGCAAACAAATGACCAATTTCATAGCTGTGGCAATGGGATCTCTGTAATCAGATGTTTGCACAAGTTCTTGGTCTCAGGATGAGAATTTCAGTTCCAAATCATAATTTCGTATGAGAAAATTGGCCATCCTTTAGGACATTCCTGCATCACAGGGATTCTTCCATGTGTAATCCCCGATAACCCAAATGTCTTGGCAGCCAGCAGGCTGTGAGTACGAGAGCAGTGGCCTGGAATTGTCCCCTGGGGGTGGGATCGTTGCTTTATTTGTTTTTACAATTTTCATTCACCCAGTGAATATCACTTCCCTCTGGACATGATGTGGTTTCGAATCATTGTTCTGAGGATGTTTTACATCCTTGTGGGAATCTGTTGGCTGCAGAGTCCAAGTGCAGCTTGCAGGACACAATGATTTAAATAGACAAGTAGTAGCTCTGCCCCTGCGAGCTGGGGCCTGAGAGCTGCTTTGCCTCCTGTACTGAGCTGGGCTGGGCATCAGTGGGGGGAGTTTTTACTGATTTCAGAGTGTGTGCATTTGGGGGGGGTGTATTTATTGCTGGGAACGCCTTTTCTCCCAGACTCCTTGGTGATTTAGGTGTCCCGCTGGGGGACAGGGGCTGGTGACACTGGGATTGAGGGGCATGGGGAGGTCAGCTCCCATTTGCTTGTTTTATATTCCCACTGGCCAGATCTCTGGAAGCTTTTTAAGCACGTTCTGTCGCGATGTTACTGTGACTGTGCAACCTGTGGACAAGGTGTTGTGCCTCCCTCCGGCTCGAGGGCAAAGGCTCTGGGTTGCTTCCTTTGGCCTGGGGTAATTGCACCTGCTGCAAAACCCCCAAAGTAAAGAGGACTCGTGCTACTGGAGCAGTGTGTGGGTCCCAGTGCTGATCTCTGGCCCCTAGGTGATGCTGTTCATCTGTCAGGGAGCGTTCCCTCACTGCGGGGATCCAAGGCTGCCTTTGACAACAACTGGAATATTTTGGGGATGCTGCAGCGTGGCAGGAGTTGGGCCAAAAGTGACAGGTACTCTTTTTCTTGCAAAGAAATGAGAGTGAAGAGAGGTGACCGCAAAAGTGTGACGTTAGAGTAGCCCTGACACACAAATATAGGCCCTTTATGCAAGTTTGGTGTTTATTTTTGACTTACTAGTCCACTGAAATGAGTCCTAGTGAAGGGAGCACAGGGTGGGCTGTACCTGCCTGGGGGACACAGAGCTTCTGCTCCTTAAAATATGTCACAGCAGACATAACTCCCCAGTATTCTGATTGATCACTCCATGGGTCAGCATTTTCTATAATGAAAATAGGGCATTCTTTTTGGATTTATTGGCACCCATAAAAAAGCATCAAGGAGGGGCTCGGTGACTCCAGCAGCATTCCCACCCTGTCTCTGTGTGGAAGGACCACACTGGTACAGTGAGGATCTTTATTTCCCTTGGATTGTGGGGAATGGATCCAACTACTCAGTCACTGAGAGGAGTTAATTCTGCCCGTGGCCAAACTGAGCTGTGGTGGAGCTGACCCAAGGGTTTTACACCCCAGCTGAGCTTGGCTCCCAGCATTCCCTCCCCTTGCACCTGCAGCGAGCTGTCCAGCTTCTATCCTTTGGTTGGGTGTTAATGACTTCCTTGATGACAAGATAATCCAAATTAACTCTTAACTGCCCTGTAAAATCCAAGTAGGCAGGAGGGCACCCAGGGGTTTTGGGCCTCGGTAGCAGGGCTGTTCCAGAGCAGTGGCAGCAGGTTTTGGTGTGTCTCCTTCTCCTCCCTCTCCTCGTTTTTGGGAAGGGTCTGGGGCTGTGGGTGCTGGAATGAACACTCTCCAGCAAGTGCAATGTGTAAATTTTGAAAAAAAAAAAAAATTCAACATGTGGTTTGTGTTTCAAAACCCGGAAAATATTATGAAAGCAATAAAACATCCCTGGTGCAGCAGCCGGGGAGGCTCTGCCCCCGGGAGTACACACACTCCCATTTGGCCACGTGTCAGTCTCCAGCCAGCTTGTTCCAGGAGAGCCAGACCCCGGGCCTGTGCCTTGAGCCAGGAAGGTGTAGGGAACACGGGAGCAGCAGCTGACTGTGCCCCTGACAGAGCCTGCTCCTGCCCAAGGGAGGCAACAAAGACCTGCCTCCATCCATGGCCTTTGTCCTGAGCCCCTAGAGCTGCTCCAGCACCACAGAGTCTTGTGCAGGGTGATGAATAAACGCTCACAGAGCTCAGGTGCTTTCTGTGATGTTTGTCACCGAAAACGACCACGTGGCTCACGTTGTTCCCTCGTGGGGATACGATGTTTGGGCCCACAGATACACGCAGACAGACACTCAGTGGCCTGAGGGATGGAAAACAGTGTGGAATCATGGAATCAGGGAATGGTTTGGGTTGGAAAGGACCTTAAAGACCATTTGCCCCACCCCCTGCTGTGGCAGGGACACCTTCCACTAGCCCAGGTTGCTCCAACCCCGTCCAGCCTGGCCTTGGAGAAGGGACCATGAGGCATCATGCAAAGACTCAGGAAGGACTAATTACCCAGTGAGGTTCCTGGCAGGCTTTGTAACAGGGTGAGGACATTAGCAGTAAGATTCCTGTGCTGTTGTGGCTTCGGATTTAATCAAAGCTCCAGTTAAACAAATCATTGTTTGGGGAGCATGGACACTTCATTTTTTTAATAGCCTGTGACCTACAGGAGAATTTAGGTTGGGTGTTAATGACCAAAGGTTTTGCAAGTAATTAAATTTGTGGAAAGCGCTGTCCCTGAGAGGCTGAGGGTGTTGTTGAGAACAGGCTTGTGCCTGTGTGTTGCTGAGTCTCAAACTTCAGTAGGAGAGCTGTGAGTAACGTGGCCAGGGCTGATGCTCATCGATCCAGGCAGCTCCTTTAACCTGCTCGGGAGTTACACACACGACTGGGCTCGTGGTGCATGAACTTGTTAACAAAATATTATGAAACTGTGAGTGTGACCATCTGATTTTCTCATTGGGCAAAATAAGTGACATGAGTAGATGACATGAGATTTAACTTATTCACCCCATAGATAAAAGTTCAATGCATTCAAGTTGAGAATCTGACGTATATGATACATTAAGTTACTCATACTTTACAAAAAGAAGGCTTGGGCTATGTGGATAAAATAGTGTACTCCTAAAATGTAGGTCTGTAATAAGTCTTAGGATGACTTGAGCACAAATCCTAAGACTTATTCAAATGGGAGATGTCACAGATAAAATACGAAGTTTTGCCCAAGCTCTCAGGTCGTGGCAGTGTCCTACAGAGAACTGTCACTGCTTGAGCCCTGCTGCAGCAGCTGAGTTACTCATCGCTGGATCCTGCTTCTTAGCAGCTTTTCCTGCAGTAATGAGCACTCTCCTTTTAAAGAAGGAGGGTTTGCATCTGTTCCTGTGCCCTGGCAGGGGGCTGTGCTGTGTCACCACTCGCACTGGACAGGAGGGAGATTGGGACCTAGACTGGGCTGGGCTCCTTGTGAGGAGTCCTCAGCAAGAACAGAGACATTAAGATTGCAAAAATGAGAGGAAAATACTCTATTTTCTTTTTATTTTCCAGCAAGAGGAAGGGATGGGGAAAGGTTGTAAACACACAAACTCTGTGCATTTACAGCGCTCTGTGCTCCAGCTTTGCATGTGAGGTTACCTACTGTGCACTGTGTCTTTAAAACACTAATGGCCCACTGAAAAAAAAAACCAACACACCACCAAAAAACCCCCCAAACCCATGACAGTCCACCAGCAACTAGCACACTAACAGGTTCTCATCTGACACCAGTAGGGAACCGAAGATATTTTATTATTTGGAAATTCCATGTAGGGAAAGCCAGCCTTGAATCTGTCATTACTCCAAGAACCGCACCTCCCCTGGGAGTTAATTATTTTCTTAAAATGCAACTTGTACTGTTAGTTTAAAACATTCCAACTGTGTTCGCACTCTTTAAATCTTCTGTAAACCTTAGAGTTTAAATCACTTGCAGATAAGAGTAATTCTATTAGAAAAAAAAGGTTCGGTGGAAGGGGAAAGAGAGGGAAATAAAAGGGCATTGATAGAAGCGTCCTTTGGGTGCCCATTGCCCTGTCACCTTTAGAACTTGGCAGGAGTTGCAGCCCACAGTAACTTTATAGGTCCTGGCACGGAATGAAACAAAATAGGTGCATGCCACATTTTCCTTCCAAAAAAACGCCAGGCAGAGACTTACCTCCTTTGTGAGGGGCTGAATGTCTGAGAGGGACGTTAAATGAGAAAAAAAAGAAAGAGGTTAGTGGGGCTGACAGGTCAGAGCCTTTCCTGGGCTTCTATTTTGAAAGAAGGTATTGGGCAAAGGTCCTGACCCCCCTGCCTCTGGCTGGGGTCGCCTTGGGGAGCTGCCGGGGTGTTTAAACGCGGGGCGCTGCCGCGATGCTCTGCTCTGCTGCGCCGCCTCAGCTCCTCTTGCTTTGGCTCCTCTTGAGGCTTTCATGGGAATTCTGGGGCATTCCAGGTTTTTAAAAAAAGAACTCCTCGCTGTGGGCTTGCCACTCGTGAGGCAGGGAGAGGGTGATGTGTCACTGCTGGATCTGCCTGGGCAATCATTCGTACGCTGCGCCGGCCGGGCTCCGAGAGCTCCGGGTAACTCAGTGGTTCCAGAGCCTGGCTCAGTTTTGATCCCTCTTGCCCTCCCTCCCCAGCCCCTCTTTCTCTGTGCAGTTTGTTGGGGCTGAAAATCAGCCTCCCAAGTCCTTTGAGGACTCTTTCTGTTTTAACCAGTTTTCTTTTGCAAGGCTGAGCTGTTCTTTTAGCCAGAGCCCGTTCCAAGCATCCCGTTCCAAGCATCCCACACCTGTGAGAGCTGTTTGGGAAAGGAGGGAGATGGGCCAGAGCAAGGAGCTCATCACTGATGATGCTGTGGGACACTGGGGCTTTGGTGGCACCTCTGGTTTGTGGTGATCTGCAGAGACACCTTTGATGGTTGGATGTTGCCAGCTGGGGGACAGACACAAGAGCTGAGAATTCAGTCCTCAGGGAGTCAGCTCTGGGGGTGTCTGAGTGCTGCTGTCACCTACTAAATACTGGAAACCGTTACTTTGGGAAGCAAATTCAGTCCTCCTCTCTGAAACCCACGGGATTTGGTGGGGCTGTTACACCTGGACAGACCCTAAAATTGGAACTGGCCCCCAGCCTTTCACTCGGGCTGAGGGCTTTGATAGAAGGAGCCCCAGGTCCCACTGACTCGTGATTTCTGCACAGGAAAGCACTGCACAGAGTCTTCTTCTGTTTTCAAGCCCTCAAAATCTCAGCTTCCCCTGAGTTCACTGAGTATTGCCTGCTCAGGTAACTGTGGGGCACATCCGACCCTGAGATCCAAATGTGAGGCCCTACACCAACAATAACTCGGAATATTCTGCATTTCCTACTGGAAGGATTCTGACATAAAGCACAGAATAGTCTTTACAGAGATGACTGTCAGAGGAGAAAACACTTATGATTATGTTTTTAAGCAGAATAAAGCTGTATAAAGGACAAATTTCCTCTTAAAGCTGAACTGTGTGTAATGAGACACAGGAGCCCACTGAAAATAATGAGCTGTTAAAGAAATAAACAGTTAAAATAATAACAAAAGGCTAAACAGCTTTGGAAAGACAAAAAAAAAGGCCAAATGTGATATAAAGGCATAGTTCCTTGCTTACAAGAGAGTAAGGTGATCTGCTTGAAGTGCACAAACATGAGAAGCCCTGGGTAATATCGGTGCTGTTTGCACAGTTTACCCAGACAGGCTAAAATGTCCTATTAATAATAATAATTTGCATTCAGAGCTTGGAAGTGCTTTGCAAACTCAAAATATCTCTTTCAAGTCTCCCGAGGAATGGAAGGGATTCCCTCTGGCAGCTCTGGGGCTGATGCACAAACCTGCCCGTGCTCCTGAGGAAGGTACTGATGGGAAATGGCCTCGAGCTGTGCCAGGGGAGGTTCAGGTTGGATGTTAGGAAAGATTTCTCCACTGTAAGAGTGGTTAAACACTGGAACAGGCTCCCCAGGGAAGTCACCATCCCTGGAAGTGTTCAAAAAACCTGGAAGGAGCTCACGACTGGATGCTGCCTGCTGCCTTCTTCTCACTCAGTAAAATTCGTCCACTGGCATTAATTCCCACCCCAACTTAAAGGGAATTTCTCATCCTACTGGAGCATAAAACAAGCAGTAATTAGTTTTAATGTATCTACAGCCTCTTCAACAGAAAAGAAAAGTCTCCTACCCTTGGCTCTCCTTGGTGGGCCTAAGCCTCATTAATGTTCTTGAAGTTAAAAAAAAAGAAAAGGCAGACGAAATGTGCTTTGTGTGTGTGAGAGAATTCCCTTTGTGCTTTACTTTTACCTGGTTTTCTCTCCTGGGGGCCTGCTGGCCCCTTTGAGTGTTCTCCCTTCAGAACACTGGTGGTGCAGAGCAAAGCTGGGTGTGTTTTACAGAGCAGATGCTTCACAGCAGCAAACAAGTACCAGAGAATCCTCCTGGGACATGGAAAAAAGGCTTGTGGAGCTGGGGGGAGAGGTGGGGCACCCAGGGAAGTCCATCCTTGTGCCAGCTTTCCTTGGCCATGTGTGCAGAAATGTTAAGTGCTATTTTTCACTTTGCATTTGCTTGTTTTTGTTTCTTTTCCCCTCCTGGTCCCATTCCAGGACTGCTGAGTGTATGAGGATGCAAGTAAAGGGACATTCTCTGTTGCCTTAGTTTTGTCAGTTGGAAAGCTTCAAAAGTTAATATTTACATGAAATGATCCACAATTCATCTTGTTTGATGCCTGTTTGTTTAACATATTGAGGTGATGGCTGTATTTATTTTTCTAAACTATTTGCACCTTAAGGTACTTCAATTTTAACAAACCCCATCATTCTCTAAGCCCTTATCACAGTTGGTAAAGATTTTTTCATTAGTTCTATAATTACACCCTTTAAAAACATCTCTAGGTATTTCTCACTTCGGGACAAGAAAAGGCATTTTAACGTAAAAGTTCTTTAGAGTGAGTAGAAAATCAAACCTTTTACTGGGTTTTGGGCACTCTAAGGGGTTTCAGAATAACATACATTTCAGATGCTCCCGAAAGCATTAGAATGTTCAGTTCCAGAGAGCAGGTGTTCAGCCTGCAGAGATCACTGCAGCATCAGGGGTTTGTGCCAAGTGCACAGCCTGACCCAAGCGTGCTCTCCTCAGGGCTGCTGAATTCCTGGGGACTCTGCAGTTGGCTCCATGGGCTTCATCTGCAAGGGAGGTGAGAGGTTTCCAGCGCTGGCTGAGAAGGAAGAGCAGCACTGCATGAAATAACATTCTAATCAGAATTCCCTCCTCACTTAAACTCTGTTTAGATGGACAGTTAATTTATCTCTGTTTAACTGCGGAATCAATCCATCCATCAAAGCCACGAGAGCTAATTAGCTGCAGTCAGAGCAGCCCGGCTGGGATACGCTGGTGGCTGTGGAATGCCTTATAAAACTGCCCAGGGACACAAGGAACACTTCCCTGCACATGCCCTAAAGCTGCCCATGAGGCTCGGGCAGCCAGTCCTGCTGCCTGTGCTGGCTTTGCCAAGCCTGGCTCACAGCATCGCTCAGGGAGGAGAGCCCCGAGGGAATCCAGGCCAGTCCCTTCCCCTCTGGCAGAGCCCGAGCTGGGGGAACGTTCTGCACATGCAGAGGGAGTTGGTGGGGTCGGAGACTGAGCCCAAAGTGTTGTGGGCAGTCCCCGTGGCATCACCCCCAGCTGGGCTGGACCACAGCCTGGGCTTCCTGGCTGCGTGTTGGTGAGGGACATCACTGGAGAGAAGGGGTTTGGGGTGAGAATGGCTTCATTTCCTGGGATTCTCCCCCGTGCCAAGCCTTTGGAGTGATTTCTGCCCTTGGTGCCGGGGGATTTCCACAGTGCTGCTCTTGCAGGGGCCCATCTGAAGTGGCTGGAGACGGTGCCATCCCCGGGCATTGTTTTACACCCAGTCCCTGCAATGATTAAATTCGGTGTCCATTAAATCCCAGCAATAAAGGGCCTGATGCCCCATTTGCCACGCTCCAAGCCAGCCTGCAGTCTGGGTTTTCCCCACACATGTTCCACGTTAGCTGTTTTCATTGACTATGAATCCATAAAAACCCATGTGGAACAGAGGGTACCCAGTGCAGCCATGTCTGCCCGACTCCTTCCCATTCTAATTGGGTAGCAAAGCTGTTTAATAGAGTCTGTGGAGTCTGTTTAACTACATTCTGCCAGAACAATGCTCTATTCATGTTCTCAACAGAACACTAGTGATTGGACTAATATCTTTAAACTAGAAAACAAGTCTTAATTGGAACAGATGCTGCAAATACCGATGCAAATGGCCAGCTCTGGTGTGATCAAAACCAGGTCCAGTCCATTGATTTGTTTTTAATAGCAGCTTTCATTTTTTATTAGTGTACACAAACCTCACTAACACTATACAAAAAGTCAGTAACAATATTCTGAAAAATCATCTTGTTTAAAGCAGACTCAGCCCTGCATTGTTTCTGGCAAGGTGCTGGTAAAGAGTTTCCGTCCTGTTTTGGCAGATCACGTTACTGAAACACTCTTCTCTACTTTCTTCTCTTCCAGGGTTTGAATAATCCCAGTGATTTTCGTAAAAAGCTCTTGCTGTTCCATTTAATAATCTGTTTAGATATTCACTTACATTGCAAACAGACATTCAGGTCAGATTAGGCTGGATAAATCCCCAGTCCTGTGTGTGTGTGTGTGTTAGGTGGGGATTGGCTTGCTTTTGGTACCTGCTGTGGCAGAGCACAGCCCCTCCCAGCCATGGACCTTCTCTCGTGGCAGTGTTTGGCCTGGGCAAGCTCTGACATACTGAGAATACGGTGCTTTTTATGCTGAGAATAAAAACGTTCTGGGATTTTTCTAGAACAAATTGGTTTTGTCTTAAGGATGTGTGAGCTATTTGATAGGAGCAAGAATTTCAAAACCACTCAGAGCAGAGAGGAATTTGTTATGGTACACCTGGCAATAGGGGTAGTTTATGGGTCTGTGTAGGCAAATATTACCTCAGTAGCTGCTACTTAGAACTGGAAAATATTTGCATATATATGTATGTGTGTACTGGTGTATATTTGAAACTGGCTGCAAGAATAAGATGCTGTTTCAGTCAAAATCCAAAGAGGCATTGCAAGCAGGAAAAGAGCAGGAGATGGCTCTGGTCCCTGCTTTCAAATCTGTGGTTCTGTATTGGTTTTTATTTCGAGAACTTGGTCTCCTTTGGCTTTGCAAGTGAATGAAGGGGCTTTTCAGGCATGGGAGTGTGTTCCCTGCTGCCCTGGTGTGGCACGGGGGGAATGGCCCCAAGATATCCCCAGTTGCAGCTTGTTTGGAATCCAGAGGGCTGTGCTGGGAGCTGCTGCGGGGCTGCAGTGCTTGAAAAGATGCGACATTTGAGGAGGGCTGAGGGTTGATGTGGTGAAAAAAAGGCTCCTCTCCTGACCTACCGCAGGCTGGGCATGGGCTGGAGAGGTGAGACCCGGGTGGGCTCCAGGAGGGGCATCCCAACAGGGGACCTGCACTGGGAAGAGGAGGATTTGCACGGTTACCCGAAGAAAACTCAGTGTTGTGGCTCGATGTATCAAAAAAGAACCTTCTCCAAAAGGGCTGGTGCAAAACCATCAATGGCATCGAGGAGTCGGGGGGAGGTAGGGAGGTGTTTGAAAGTTGGTCTCTTTCTTGATACAAAAAAACCTTTGGTACAAGAGCAGCAAATTTCTCCTTCTATCCTGAAGAACATGGGAAACACTATAGGCTTGTAGCCAAGGAACTGGCTGGGATTTAGGTAACCAGTTTAGATAATTAATGTCTGAGTATATGAACTGATGAAGCCTACAGAAAATTATTCAGAGGCTCTAAAATAAATGATGCTTTGAATAGATTTGGTGAGCTCTGTCACTTTTATTTAGCTCTAATACTGTTGTAGGTGTGTGTAAGAAAGTAAAAAAACCTGGTTATGAGCAGCTTGCTGACAGTCACTGTCGCTGCCTTAGCTTTCATTTTGCTGGTTTTTATGCTGAAAAATACACATAATTACGGTTTACCACACTCATGAGCTCTTTGTGCCATGGCCAGCAACATGAGTTTCTCCAAGCCCCATCCAGCCTGGCCTTGGGCACTTGCAGGGCTGGGGCAGCCACAGCTTCTCTGGGCACCCTGTGCCAGGGCCTGCCCACCCTCCCAGGGAAGGATTCCTTCCCAGCTTAAAGCCCTTCCTCTCACACTTCCCTGCTCCAGTTCTGAGCCAGCAAATCCAGAAGGGCTTTTGCAGGAGGGGAGAGCAGAAGGCTTTTCACCAAAGCCAGGCTGGGAACCAAGTCCGATGGGAACTTGGAAAACCCGGGTTTTTCCTCTGAAACCACTTCCTTCTTTCACAGGGACCGGACCCACCAGCCAACCACACTCAAGCAATAACCATTTGGAAATATAAGTGAAAATTAAAGAGAGTAAAAATCCCTGAGCCCTGGGGACTGTGAGGAAGGCAGAGGGTGGGAAGGGCCGTCCCTGCTGCAGGGGTGGGATTGAGCTGCTGAATTGCTGAATTAATCAGATCCGACCAACCAGGCTCCCCCTCCCCGGGTGCTGAAAGGAGCCCAGACTTCTTGCACTGTCATAGTGGTTGCACTCTGCTCCCAGATGGGCAGATAATAATGTTGGAGATGATTTACTGCCCTGCAGCCGGTGTTCTGGGAGGTTTATAGAGATCAAACCACACAGTGAGCTGGAAAATCCTCCCCATTGTCGCGGCTGCTCCATGGCTGCTGCTGGCAGTGGGACACTCCTGGCATGGAGGGAGTTTGCCTGCTTCAAACAGCAGTGCAGGCATTACAGTGTAATTACTCCCATCATTAGGCCAGTGTTTCTAGAGAGAAAAAAACCCCCACAAATAATAATTTAAAAAAAAAAATAGTTTTTTCGTTGCTGTGTTTAATGAAGAGCTCCCAGTCCCTTTGGCAAGAAGTCTTTGCAACACTGTAAGGTGTAACTGCCAATTTTACTCTCCAGTCCTAATATCCCAGACCAGATCTCCTCCCCAGTTGTCTTCGTTCCTGAAATTAGGTGCCCTCCTGACAAGGATTTCCTGGGCCAAGTTTATTGACCTTCGATCTGCACGCTCAGGGTGAGGGGTAAAAAAAATAAATCAGTGCTTGGGAAGGACGATTTTCAGGTTGGGAGGAGAAAGACATCTCCTATGAGTTTTAAGTGTTGCAAATATATAAATATATATAAAATTATAATGGTTGGTGGTGTTGCAGGAGGGGGGAACTTCCACGCTAGAAATACCCTTCTGAAAACCAAATCCAGCAGGTTCTGAGGACTGAGACAGCAAAGCCCGAGGTTATTTAGGACATCAGTGAAAGAAACGAGTGGGTTCTCTGCGCTGGTTGTGCAGCAGGGATTAACAGGCACACCCTGGCCTGGGTGTCGGAGTCCCTGCTCCATTTGTGCTTTGGGAATAAGCTCTGAGCTACCTCGGGATATCTGGCTGAGCAGGTGAAGTGTGACCCAAATGCATGAGCAGCAGTGTTTTGAGGGGATATAATTAAACAGTCATCTCTCAGTGGAGGAAAAACTACCACAGTTGCCTTCAGCACTTGCTTGGTACTTTCTCTTTAAGTGGCTCCTGAGATTTTGGTTTTGGAATTAAACTTCTTTCTCAATATGTCCCAGACTTCAGACTTCTGGGCTGATTTTGCAATCACTCTGCTGGTTTTAATGATCTCTGTTTGGTGCAAAAAGAATTTGAGTTGCTACCTAAACATCCCAATCCAACTCTAAACAGAAGAATTAAATGTGAGGGTTTGCAAATATTGAAGGGAAAGCCTTCAGTTTCTATCCAGAGACAAATCCAATAAGCTGAGAAGAAATTAATTCTATCCCAGCTGAAACCAGGACATAATCTGGTTACTTTTTATTAAAGGAATTTTTGGTGACTGCCATGATCCTTCTGATTACACCGTGATTTTACCTAATGAAGTTCCCAATTGCTCGTGATTTTTCAGCCAGGTGGATCTGTTCCTGCACTCATCCATCTGCATTAGGTGCTTTTCCGGTTTCCATGGTAACTGGGCAATTTAACATATCTGGCCTTACAGTATCTTACAGAGAAATACTATGTCCATTTTATAAATGTGCAGCCAGAGGTGCAGGGAACAAAGTGATTTGCCCAGGGTTACAGAGTTCATCTGCAGCTGAATAGGGTAAGAACATTGTTTTTTCCAGAGCTCCAGGAAAATGCCTGAGCTGCCAGGCTGGCCGTTCCCAGGGAGGTGTTTGCTGGAGCAGATCAGCTGAAGGTTGTGTCCCAAGTGTTCTTTTTCTCAGACTTGGAAAAGAGACTTTCAGAGATGAAGAGGTTGGGGTTTGAGCGGCGCAGAGCAGAGTGAGTAATGAAACCAGAAATCAAAACTTGCACGTAATGTATTCGTGTGGAATGCCAGCCACATTCCTGGGACAAATAACTCCCAATGAATAATTCAACCAGCGTCATCACCAGGGCACAGCAACGGGATTGGTTTCTAATCATTTGGCCTTTTCCTTGGTGAACAGTTCAAGCCACATTCAGACCCTGATGTTTCCCAGCTCGGGCTCTGGGTTTTGCTTGTGGCTTGGCCAGAGATGGCCCAGGGTCAGGTTTGTGCTGAGCACCCTCACTTCTCTTGGAAACCTAAAGAAACTCCAGGCATTTGGCCTCTCACCTGGTGCAAGTCAAAGCCAGCCTTCAAAAAAAAAAATGCACCCAGAGTCTCAAAACCTTGTGAAAATAGGAAAACACTGAAAGCTGCTGAGGAATCCTGGATTAGCTGAGCACACACCGAGGAGGGAAAGGCTGGTGGCCTTTGGAACAACTTCTCACATTAATTTTCTTCCAATGCTGACAGCTTTGATTTATTGCCTTGAGGCTGGTTAGAAAACACCCAGACAGGAGTGAAGCCAGGAGTTATGGAAAGAAAAGGGAAATATGGTGAACACAGTGATGGATAGCACTGGTACAGATGCTGCTCTGCCCCCACATATTGGCTCCCAGCGAGGATGGGTGCAGAGTCCTGGCAGCACTGCCTGGAATTGCTCCCATCAGACCCACCAGAGAGGAAACTTCTCTTGGGGTTTGCTGCTTTATCATCTGTCAGTGAAGTTTTGGTGGTGATTTCTGCATCCAAGGGGGGTGTTTGAGATCGAGCTGATCACTGACTGTCTGTGCTGAGAGAAAAACAAGTTTGCAAGTGCTTCCTCCTCAGAAATCAAATCAGCTGGTTATTTCCCAACAGGGATTTGGTGAAATCAGTTAAAGAGATTTCTCTTGATCACCAAAATTGTTTGCTGAGGATCCCTGGCAGCTTGGGGCTCTCACAGCCCTTTGCTGTACCAAATTCCTGTTTACAGAAGAAGAGCTGGTCCTGCAAACCCAAAGGAACGAAACAGCTGAGGAGCAAAACGTCCTGAAAGTCACCTGTAAGGTAACAATGAGATTCCAGAGCAGCTCAGGGTGTATTTAATGATGAATTAACAGCTTGCCAAGGGTGGGAGAGCCCTGCTTTCCTGGACTTCTTTTCCTTTTCAGATAATCCAAACTATTACCTTGAATATGTAATTTTTCAACCAAGACTTTTGTTTGGGCACAGTTTACAGCATTTCCTAGGTGTAGATCTTATCTGCTTTTCTCCAGCATGGAAAATAACATGTGAGCTCTGGATAGGTCTCAGATGCTGAATTCCAAAACACTGGGACTAAATCTGAGTCCCGGTGGGTCCTGCACCTTCCCAGTTGTTCATCACTCGCAGGGTTTATTACATTTTAGATGGTACTATTAAATCCTGCCACCCCTGGAGATGGTTTGACTGTGAGTCTGAAGAGCAGAAGACCATGGGAGAGCCCCCAGAGCTGCACCAATTTAGCAACACAGTAATTTAAGTTCCCTTTTAAAGCACAGTGATTGGAACCTTATTTTATAATTAGTTTGCAAATTTAATTTCCCTTCCTCCATATCTTTTAGGAGTTATAAATATATTTCCCCTGATTTAGATACCTTTTTTTATTATTATTTAGCAATTTTTTTTTATTATTTTGCTTCCTTTCTCAGTGCTTTTGCTCCTGCCACAGTTAATGTGTGGTTTTGGTTCTGCTTTGCAGAGGGCCTGTCTGGGGGCACTGGTGGCAGTGGGTCCTGCTCCCCTCTTGTTTCAAAAGTACATGAAATCTGAAGATGGGGTTAGGGGTTTATTTTAAATGTTTCAAAAGTGTTGAATAGTAAAAAAAAAAACCTCTCAACAGGAGTTTAAATAAACACAGGCAAGTGAGTCAGCAAGAAGATATAAAATCATCAGGAAAGGCTGAGTTTGTTTTAATACAGGGATTACTGTAAACACTCGGAGTGCATGGTAACAATTTGTAGCCCATGTGTTTCGAAATATCATAACTGGTGTCAATAAACACATTAAACTTCAACTTCAAAGGGCTTTGTGGATGTTTGGAGTGTCAGGAAGACATTGCAAAACGGGGATTTGGGGTGGAAACATGCATGGGAGCAATCAACCACAGCTCCAGCGTGAGGAAAGGGATCTTGTCAGGCTGTTAGAGTTAAGCATCTGTGATGGTGATTATTGCTTCGTACACTAAGAACCGCTCCCAGCTCCGTCCCACTGTCCCCCTCTCCTCCCAGCCTGACCTGCCTGGCTGTCTCTCCCACCTGCTCCATCCCACTTCCCAGGATGGATCCTTCGGAGCAGGGGTTGTTCCTCCAGTTTTCGGGCGCTGTCTCACTGGGAAGCAGGAGCTGGGTTTGGATCTGTTCCAGGGTGAGCTGCCCCACGTGAGGAAGCCGTGGAGGAGCTGCTGGGATGGACGTGCTCGTCTCAGTCCAGCTCCTCTGGTGTCTCTCCACAGCTCTCAGAAAATGAACCATCTTTCCATTCCTGAATGAGATCTTGTCCTATCAGCACGAGCCAGAGCACGAGGTGTTTTTGATGTCTCATATTGTCTCATCTGTGAATTCAATTTGCTGTGCTCCAGCTAAACACCAACAGCCATTTCCCTCATTGCAAACCCTGCAGTACCCAAATTAATTCACACATGCCCTTTTTAAGGTGAGGTGTGACAGAACCAATCTGAGGGAACAGATGAGCATTCCTGTGTCCAGGTTCAATCATCCCAGTCAATATTACCTTGTTTTAATACTCAGCCTCATGTTCACACGGGAGCCCCTCACTGTGCACACCAGCCAGGATTAGATGGAGCTGGAGTGGGATGTTGGGAACAACCCCTGAATCGCTGAGGGCACCTGTTGGCATTAATAGAGCAGGGTGTGTGGAACATGGGGGCACACAGGGGGTGGATGTACACAGATATCCAGGGGATTGAGGCGTTGCTGAAGTGGCATTTAACACCAAGGTGTTCAAATGGAAGCAGCAGACACAGACCTGGTCCCTTGCTGATGCTTTGGGAGTTTATCTGGGGTATGAACATCCCTGGGCACAGAGGGCATTCAAAATTGCTGTTTAATCTCTGTCTGTGTTTGGAATGTGCCCCTGACTCACAACCACCTCCCTGCAGCAGTTGGCACCTCTGCCCTGGGAGCTGCAGGAAAGGGTAATTAAGTTTAATAGAAGCCACCCTTGCTTTGAAGCTGCCCTGGCTTTAGGGCCACAAGGAGAAGCAATTAAACCCCGGCAGCCACGGATTCCAGCCGAAGGTATGGAGTGATTTATTTATTTTTTTAAAGGAAATTTCCCCTGTAAACGGATTTGGATTGTCAGATCTGATTGGATTCAAAGCTGCAGAAATTTCCTTCTCTGAGAAATCTTCTCCTGAAGCAAAATGAAATTACTGTTTCACTTTTGTGATTTTACCAAAAATTAGTCTTTAAATTAAGTAACAAGGACAGGGAAAAATATTCCAGAATGCCATAATCAGTGCCAAAGATAGTTCTAACTATTTCAGCATCATTTTGGGGAGTTTCCCATAAAGGATCAGTTGGAAAAGGTCTCATTCCAATGCAGACGTTATTTGGAAAAGCAAACTGGTAACTCAGTTAATACTTACAGGGAGGTGAAATTGTTCTAATTTTCACCAACCCTTGGAAATATTTGTAGAGTCTCAGCTAAGCCAGAGGCACATGTGAAAATCTCATTGTTTTTCATCTCTCTTCCCCTCCACGGAGTTTCCAGGTGTGCACACGCTGCAGGGATGCAGTAACTCCTGCCTTGGAGTCCTGTGGGGAGCAGCACACCTTCTCCAGTGGGAGATTCTTCCCTCTTAAGGTTTCTGGGATACCTGGGGGTTGTATTTTAAACCGGCACTCCCATTATTTTTGACCTCATTAAAAACATTTCCTTTAGAAACCCAGCAAAACCCCAAACAGAATCCAAATATAAATCAATGCAAATGCAATTACTGCAACCGACCTTCCTCTGTGCCTCAGGGTCTGGAAAAATCCATCGATTCTCTGCTGTAATTTATCTGGGAAGTAAGAACACCCCGTTTCACTTCCAAGTCCGAGCCCTGAGTCAAACGCTCCGGATCCCTGGAGGAGGCGGCGCTGCCGGTGCAGCTGCAGGGACTGGGAGTGAGGAGCACTGGGACATCAGCGGAGTGGTGACCTGGAAGGCTTTGGAGATGCTCTGCCCCAGCAGCAGAGGGTCAGCACCCTCCCCGTGGCAGGAATCTGCACCCGGATCTTGGACGTTGTCTCTGGACAGTGCAGGGCTGGTCTCTCTCTCTGGTGGTTCCTGCTGCTGTGGGATGCCCCAAATGCAAGCTGGTCGTGTTTGGGGTGAGTCATGATGACTGTTCTATTGTGGAAGGAAGCCAGACCTAAAGGGGCACTTTGTCTTTTCCTTTCCCAGTGGAAATCGGGGCGGTGACATCCTGGGGTGACATGGAGAAGGTTTGGAGACGCTGGTATGAACAAGGGCTCAGAATGAAGCGGAGTGAGAGGCCAGACCCCCTCAGTCCTTTGTGGCATCAGGAACAGAAGGGTGAGAAGGTGTTTGGGTGTGTCCAGTGCCCTGTCCGTGCTCTGCAGGTGCCACTGTCCCTGTGTGCCTGTGCCCAGCTGTCAGGGACGTACAGGAGATGTGCTCTATTCCTTAGATCCCCCCCAAAATATACGGGAAGAGCCTGAAAGCCTTATGTGAGAGTATGTTCTCCCTGATGGAAGGGCTGCCAAGGCAGGAGGCCAGATATTCCAAACTCCTAAGTGCCCACAGAGGCAGAAATCCCAGGGCCAGGGGTTGGGAGGCACTTCCCAGTGTTGTGAGCAAATCCAACAGCTGGATAGTCCAATATCCCCAGGAACCTCCTCAAACTGGGCAGATTGACTCTTTCCCAAGGTTTCAAGAAGAGGCTTCTGAAGAAGCTCCAGGCAGGAGTTCCCAACACAACTCCTCTCAAGGCTGGGTGTACTCCATGGGGATTGGTGCTTCCATGCTTGGCAGCTTAAGAGCATTGAGGAATATGTGGATTACCAGGAGAGACCATAATGAGGTTGGACCAATCGTACTCCTGAGAAAATGCTCTTGAAAATTTCAGTAGGACCATCCAGGATTTTTTTTTAAGTGCCAATCTGAACAGCTGGAGAGCAGTTAATAAATCAGTACAAAAATAATTGATTTATAGTAAGTGATTGTATAGCTTACTAAAGAAAGGTCCCTTGTGCATTGGGTTGAAGAAAGAATCCTTGTTCGGAGCATTTTTGCCATCCAAGATGTTGGTTTTAATTCTAGAAATGTGTTGATCCCTGCTAGAACTGCAAACAGTTTGTCAGACTTTGAAACACTTGAGAAGGAGCCCCTGCACTCCTGTGCCCGCGGGGACTGGCTCTGTGCCACTCCCTGCGAGCTGCCAGGGAGGGGAAGGACCCTCTGAGGGGGAACCAGGGGCTGCTGACCCTTCCCCACGGCCCTGCAGATCTCCTGGAGGAGCCCAGGGGAGTCTGGACTTCTGCAGTTGTGTTTTGCTCAGGAAAAAAGTTGATGTGGTTGTTAAGGCAGAGCTCTGACACCCAGAAGATCTCTGTGCTATTGGTGGCCTTCTGGCAGGATTTGCTGTGTCACATCCCATAAAACATGGCCTCTGTTTGTCCATCTGTGGGGTTCCACCAATATTCCAGCAGAGGGACTATGTGAGACTAAATTTAGATAATATAATGCTTATTAAAGTTAGTCAATTAGAGAGCACAAGGTGAAAGGTGTCTGGTTTGGGTTGATTTTTAGAGTGCTACTGAACGAATGTTTTGATGTCAGGAACCTGACGGGGGGTCCTGAGCTGGGATGGATCCTCTTTGGGAAAAGCTGAATCCATTAGGAGAAAGTGTTAATCCTCTGCCTCCTCACCGAGCCCTGGGGAAAGGGATGATCCTGCAAACTTTTGCTGGAATTACTAAACAAATCTGCCTAGCTGAGCTCGGTGTTCATAAATAATCCCACACTTTGGCTTTTGGATTGCCAAAACGACCTATGAAATTCTTAACAAGGGTGTGAATTTTCAGCACTGAAACCTGCATTCAAATAAACAGCTTGAAAACTGTATTTACAGAGCTCATCTTTATCCACACCTGCAAGTGTGTGCACTGCTCTCAGTCAGGCAGAACCCCCCCCCCAATTCGGGAAAGGGATTTGCACCGTGATTTACTTAGTATGGCTACATATTTACATATTAAGACGTGCGAAGAGGGGAAAAGCTGAAATGTGCCTCGCGAATCACTCGGTTCGGGGCTGGCTCTGCTCGCTCAGCTCCGGGGATGACTCTCCAAACTCAGGGATGCCCTCTGCTGCCTTGGGACCGATTAGTCACCTGTCACCTCCTCCAGCTGCCCCTGGAGGGATCACAGCGCGCTGTTCCTTTCCTGCAAGACATTCCCGAGTGCTCTGAGGGAGGCAGAGAGCCCTCCGAGCCCCGAGCATCCCTCGGCAGGGCGAGGGGAAGATGAACCAGGCTGGAAGGACGAGGGCAGGGGAGTGGATTTGAGCACGACTCCACAAGACCCACCAAGCCTCGTTTTGCCCATGAGCAGAGTGAAAGCATAAAGCAAAGAGCGGGGGAAAAGCACGAGGCTCTCCTGCTCCAGAGGCTCCACAAGGCTGAGATCCGTATTTCTCCATCGAGTCAAGTATTCAGAGCACTTCAGAGCTGTTATGAGGTCAGAATCAGCAATCTGGGATCTTTCTGCTCTTCCAGAATGTCACCTTTCAACAGCCCTTTGGAAATGGGTAAACAAACGGGGTACAACTGTGGACAGTTTAAATATTTCACAGCTCACCAAGTCCTGTACGAGGAGGGATTCGCAGTGGCTGAAGTGTTTAGACTCCTGCTCCAATAATCTAATGCAAATAAAACCAAAAAAAAAGGGGAAAAGAAAAGGACACCAAAAAAATCTGATGCAAAACAAAAATGCAAAAAACTGTTCTGGAAAGCAGAGGGGACCTGGGTGAGTGGAATGGTGCAACCCAAGGGTGCTGTCAGGAAGGAGAGGAGAGAAGGGGAAGAGCAGGAGAGCTCTGCAGACCCAGTGAGACACAAACTGTGCTCACACAGTCACAGCCAGCAGAGCTCCCCTGGGTGCTTTTAGCGAGATTTCACCCCCACAGAGCAAGATATGGCCTGATGTGGTGCTGGATGGGTTCACTGATACCAAACTCCTTCTCCAGCCCCTCATTCCAGGCCTGCAGCACCCCCAGGCCTGGGCTGGCCTGGCTGTTCCCATTTAGGCACGTCCTTGCTCAAGGACACACCATGAGATAGCAGAAGTTGGCACATGTTCCTTGACTCCAGACTTGTTTCAGCCTCCTGGTCACCTTGTGTTGCCATGGCTGCACAGGGCACTGGAGATTCATTCCTTCAGCTATGTTTCATTTTTGCTTTGAAGGGTCTGAGGTCCCAGTCATTTGGGACCTTATTCCCTCAGCCCCCATAGTGTAGGAAATGAGTTGCAGGAGTCCCTCCTCTGATGTATTTCCACCTGTGCTCTCCCTGTGCTCTGGATCCATGGAGGATTTAAATTGCAAATTTGCCCAGGGAGGGCACGGAGTCTCCCTGTCTGGAGACATTCCAAACCCACCTGGACGTGTTCCTGTGTCACCTGCCTTGGGTTGAGCTGGATGATCTCCAGAGGTCCTTTCCAACCCCAGCTATTATTCCGTGATTCTGTAAGTGCCTGGGATCTTTCCAGGCTCAGGAAAGCAGCACTGGTCTGGTGAGCAGGGCATTGGCTGCAGAGATTGAAGAGTGGGAGCCTAATGCCATCACTCAGAACATGCCCCCCTTTCTTCTTCTCCCCCAGCTTTACATGCTGACCACAGTGTCACACGGGCTGGAATAGCCCTGGGTCAGTTGGGGTCACCTGGCCCGGCTGGGTCCCCTCCCAGCTCCCCGTGCACCCCAATCACTCGCTGCTGAGGTGGAGTGAGTGGCTCTGTGTAAACCCTGCTCAGCAATAATGAAAACATCCCTGTGTTATCAACACTGTTTCCAGCACAAATCCGAAACAGCCCCACACCAGCTACCGGGAGGAAAATTAACTCTCTCCCAGCCAGAACCCGGGAATTTTTTCCCTCCCTCCCTCCCCAAGTCTCAGTTAAGTTTCAATCCAACAGCAGCTCTTGATTTTCTTTTAAATGTCAAACAATTCATCATTTTGCACTTTGCCCATTCCCTGTGAATTTAAAGGCTTTGTTGGCACTGGGGGATGTCAGCCCAGGACAATGCACACTGATTACCCCAAACAATGTGGTTCTTGTCACCCTGCCCATTTTTGGCTGTGAGCTCTCCTGAGCTGTAGGAGAGCTCTTGCTTTCTCCCTCTCCTCCCTGTTATCACACACACAATGAAGCCCCTGGGTTCAAATATACACTAGACAATTATTATCTTTGTTATTCCAGCCTCCTGCCCCCTGCCCTCATCCTGTGTGGGTGCTGAAAGGTGTCCTTGCCTCCCCTTGCAAGGCTCCAGGAGGGTGGTGATGGGCAGCTTGTTCTGAGACAGCTGGATGGAGATGGCAGGTGTGTCTCCTCCAAAGGGGCACATGGGAAAGGTGGGAGAGTCCTTTTTTTCCCCTCAGTGATGCCCAGGGCACAGCACAGAGAGCTCAGAAGCGCCACGTCCAGCCAGCAGGGCCAGGTCAGGATTATCCAGGTAAATCAGGTATTTGTACCCCATCCCTGGCAGAATGAGGCCATGCCATGCCTGGCACTGACAGATCCAGCAGCTGCTCAGGGGAGACTGGCACTTGTCAGAGATGGTCAGAGATGTAGCAGTGCCTGTCCAAAGACCAGTGGGGACCTGGCACAGCCCGTCCTGTCCCACCTGCCCTTAGATGTTCCCAGGGATGGGGCATGGGGGGCTGCAGGCTGTGCAGGGGCGTCCAGGAACAACTCTGGGACATTCAGGAAGCACCAGAAAGGACAAAGGTGTTACCAGTCACAGGTAAATACCAGCCCTGCAGTGAGTGTGAGCAGCTCCATCCGAGGATTTACCGAGCACCTGCAAGGTCCCCCTCCATTTCTCAGCTTTGGACACATCACGTGAGTAGCTGAGTATGAAGGGTTTGATATGAAAGAGGTAAGAACTTTCCAGAGCTTTTCCAGGTGGGGATGTCCTCACATGGAGCGAGCTCTGGGTGAGGGAGGCTCTGCAGTCATTCCACACAGACCCACACGTGCACCCACACACACACACTGATTTTATTAAGCCATTCCATGCAAGTATTTTATGTATGTATATTTTTTTATTTGGAAAACTTCAGAGTGCTGTTTTTTCACACACAGTAAAGTTAGCTTTGCTGAGATTCATTAGTCCCCTTTCCCCCTGTGTGTAAATGGATCTCTCTCAGTTATGCAATGCAAGGGTACACAACCATGAAAAGTGCAGAGCCAGCCAAAAAAAGCATTGTTCTGAGCTTGGACGTGTAAAATATTCATATTCAATAATAAAAAATAAAAAACCCCAGCCCTTAATAAAAAATTCACGGTGCAAAATGTGCATTGTCGTTCCCTCCCCAGGGCTGCAGCCGCTTCCAGCCCAACATGTTACAGGGGCTTTCACTGCCTTGTTTTACTCGATTAATTCCAAACCAATTCACTCCCAGACATCCCAGTATTAGGTGCCTAAATTGATTCTGATTTCTCTGAGGGCAGTGTATCTGTGACTGCAGTAATAGCTGGCAGGAGCTGAGGCTGCTCAGAGCACCCAGTGAGGAGTGTGGAGGGGCTGTCCCTGTGCTGGTGGCACGTCTGGACCCCCAGTGCCACGCTGGCCATGGACACCCCAGCCAGCTCCAAACAGGCAGGAGAGGTCTCAGCCACAGTCTGGGCTTCCTTAAAAGGGAACTGGGAGAATGAAGTACCTGCAGTGGCTTTGAGGAACATCACATCCCCTGCATCCCAAGGCTCAGAACATCCATCTCCATCTGCCTGTCCCTCAGTGCTGTGCTCCTGCAGCCTTTGAGAATTTACTGCTTGTTTTTGCAATGAATCTCTCACTGAGAGCAGAGAGGGGAATTTGATGGTGTTAGGAAACATTTCCCTCCTTGTGGCTCCCGGGACAGCTCAGATCAAGTGTAGCCCTGGTGATGTCAGAGCCCTGGACTAGCACAGGAGCCCCTCGGTCCTTGCAATGCAGAGGAGCTGAGAAGATCTGGAAAGATTCAGCCCTTCAGATCCTTTGCTGCCCTGACAAATCCAGAGGGAAACGTGCTGCCAAAGTTGTTTCTGTGGGTTGTTCCCAAATTCCTGCAGAAAACAGTATTTTCAGAACAGCAGAGCAGAGCAGTGAAGCGGTGCTGGTGGTCTGATGGCATCCTCTGAAGTGCTGTCTTTCAGCCAAAACAATATGTATTTCCTGGAAGCACATGCCCCCAGAGGAAGAAGTCGTGGAGTTTTAAGGTATCCAAGACAACAGTGCAGATGCTGGTTCCAGCTCTGCTGCTGTAAACCCACTGTGTTCAGGGATCTGCCTCAAAACTGGGGGTTTTCCCTGGTGAGATCATTATTCCTTTGCTGGGGGAGGGATGGATCCCTGCATATCCAGAATGCCTGGAGAATCTCCAGCTTGCCCTCTGGGAAGTTGTGTTTCCAGACCTGTCACAGGCTTTCCAGGGCAGGTCACTGAGATCTGGATTCACCCCATCTAACCTTTACAACCAGAGGAACAAACTGTACACTCTGATTAGGGTAAGGGGAGAGAGCCAGACTTCACCTACCCATGAGCTGCTCAGCTTTTATTCCTTTCCATTTAGTGAAAATAAAATCTTTTAGGACCGGGTTACTAATTTAATTCCCTTCTTTATGGACATCAGTAAAAGTGAATGTGGGCCCTTGTCCTCCTGAGCACCCTCTGTGCAGATGTGGGACCCGAACCCCATCACCGCCCCCAGAGCCCCACGCTGGGGGATGGCCGTGCCTGTGCTCAGTGTGCTGCTCCCTGCCCTGCCAGGGCCCAGGGAAGCACACAGAGCCCAGCAAATTGCTCTGGAAGAAGGGAAATCAAGCTGTGTCCCCTTTCACCTCCCTGCAGCGTGTACCTGCCACCTCATCACTGCCACCCCCTCCCCGCAAACGTTCCCTGGTAGCCAGAAAGCCCCATTACATCAAACACTTCTGTTTACTGTAACCTATAAACAGTGTTCTGAACTCAATATATTTCTGCCTGGAAAATTGTTTTCTCCTTGCCTGCACCACACTCGAGGTGAGTGTCTGCTCTGCCGTGTGAGTTGGAGGCAAAGTGCAGTGCGTTAAACCTCCCACCACAGCAAAATCGAGCCGAGCAATTTAAAATCCCTGGGTTCTGCCAGAAGTTTTTGCACTGTTATGTCACATCCTATACATCAGAATTTGCTGGGAAATACACTTTTTGTTAATTTTTTTTTTTTTTCTTTTCGGTGTTCCTGCTCTCCTCTGGAAATAGAAATATCAGCAGGTTGAATGACGATGGTTCGTGTGTTTCCAGAGTGTGGAGGAGGAAGTTCGTTCTTTAGACTTACAAAACACGCAGTTACCTCGAATAGGAGATTTTAAGCATTGGGAAATAATGAGTATTAATGAGTCCTAAGTGCAGACCCTTTGGGATACATCACAGTTAACTCTTCTGTCCCATGTTCCCCAGTGCTGCCAGAGCTGCCTTTCCCAAGTCCCCATAAGCATATGTGGGGAAGGGGGAGCTGTTATTTCAGTGACCCAAGATGTGCCTTACATATCTCTGGGAATTACTGTCACCCCACCTAAAATTCATTGGTTGTCTCTCTTTAGCCTTGGTGAGCTGTTTCAATATGTGTGGGTTTTTCTCTCTTTGTAATGTAATAAATCTCCATTTCTTAGAACACACAGTAGGGATCTCTCCAGTCAGTCAGTGCCTGGAGAATCAAAGAATCTTGGAACAATTTGGGTTGGAAGGGACATTAAAGATCATCTCATTCCAATCCCCTGCCTTGGGCTGGGACAGTTTCCACCAGACCAGGTGGTGCTCAGGCAGCAATTTTCTCTCATCAGCACCTGCCCTGATGAACCGAATAGAATCTGCCTGGCCCACACACCTGACTCAAATTACCTTCATCAAGTCAGTTAACTCCCCAAAGGCAGCTCTGGGGGCTTCCAGAAGGTTCTGTTCTCTGGAAGGGAAGGTCCTGCTGCCTGCGGGCTCCTCATTGCACTGCTTTGCAAACTGGAGGCTCCACGTCCTCTCTGAGGTTTGTGTGTTCTCCAGCTCTTTTGGGGTGATGAACTGGAGGCTGGTTCACAGGTACAGGGCAGAGAATCCGAGTTACAACCCCAAAATACAGAGCAGTTTGTGCTCCTGGTTTGTGTCTGCACTGCATCGCTAAACCTGGGCTGCAGAAACTGCTCATGGGTGCCACCAGCAAAGGCTGAGATGGTTCCAGCAGGAACCCTTGCAATGTTTGTGGGTTTTTACTGTGTTAAAACCCCTGAGTTTCGGAGCACCTGCCTCGCTAGCACAGGCTGGGGTGGGACTGGGGGAAGCTGTCCCGCTGCAAGGGGATGAGCTGTTTGCTTCAACTTCAGTCTTTCTTACAGGTCTGATGTTGCTGGTGTGGGGGCCCAACTCCTGTGTGTCAGCAGAAACCTCTCCTCTGCCCGGGAAGAAGGACAGCACTTGCAGGTAGGAGAAAGCTTATTTCTTTTGTATAAAAGCTAAAGGATGGGAAGGTTGAAGGCTGAGAGCAAATTACAGGAGAAGTGGGAGCGAGTGGAACTAATACAGGAAGTGATTTGGGAAATCTGGAGCACTGTCCTCTGCTCTGGCTGAAATGCTGTTGTTCTGGCTGTGAAATGGTGCGTTTTCAGCAGTTCTGGGTAACAGTTTGGTCGGGAAATGAAGGTGACAATGTCTATGTGAAATGCCAGACGACAATAACTGGTGGCTGTTGCCAGGCTGGTGAGCAAAGGTTGGTGTTCTTGGAAAGGACATGGGGCTCTCTTGTAGTGCCAGAGCATCCCAGTGTTTCATTATGAGGCAGATGAGTTGTGGGAGACAGTGTTGGTGTCCCTCAGAGTCGGCTGGTTTGAAACTTCTGGCTCCAGGTAGATGGCTGTGAGATTTTTGTGAGCGGGGGGGGGAGAGACCTTGGCGACCTCCAGGAGTAATTCCAGGAGACCTTGAGGTTTGTGAAGGGAAGGAGTTGTGTGAAGACAAGCAGCGAGGCTCTGATTGCTCTGTGCTGAGGATGGAGCTGACCTGAGTCTGCCAAGCAGGGCTGAGGATTTCTCCTCCCCTCTTGCCCTGTAGCCTGTGGATAACATGTAGGAAAGCTCAATAATTTGATGGTTTGTGTGTAACAAAATGTGGGATTTCTGCTTGGTGGTCACTGGTGCCAACCTTGGAGCTCTTTGCGATGCTGGAGGGCAAATGGCACCTGAGCCAAGGCCCTGGAGCACAGAGGGAGGGAAAAATGTGGTTGTAGTTTGGGTGAGAACTGTCTGGAACCGTCCTCTTGTGAGAACCCGGCCGTGTTTGAACTGCACATCCATCTGCTTCTGGTAAAGCAACACACAGCTGTTCCTGCCTGCACTCATTGTTTAATTCATTCATGCTGCTTGCTGGAAACACCATCGTTAAAGTCCTTTTGGGGCACAGTCTGCTTTAAAGAAAACTCTCTATGGAAAAGACTTTCCTTTAAATTTAGTACAAAAAGAAAAACCCAACGAGTTTTATTTATAGATCAGGGCATGAGAGATTTTCAGTTTTCAAGCCAGTGCTCTATCTCTGTTTCTCCCATAAAAACATGTTTAGCATTTTTCTCATCCTACCAGAATAAAATTCTTTTATTGAGATTTTTTTTGTCTTGACAAAATGCAGCCACTTGAGTGACAAAAATATTGGCTTTACCCGTTGAATAGCTTTGGGAGTTGTTGGATGACGTGTCCTGGGTTTTGGTTATTCTTTAATAGATCATCCCTTACTTCTGGGAGCTTGGCACAGTTTATATGACTAAGGGTGTCTGAGTATTTTCCAGATCTGTACCATGGGTATGATAAATTTGGGAGTATTGTTAATACAGAAGAACCCAGGATTTCCTCGTGTGATAGCTGTGTGTGTGAACAGTGAGGATATGTCTGGGGTGACTGTCAGAGCTATGACTTCCCAACGAGCTGAGTGATAAGCAAATAAACAGTTTAGTGTGAGCTGCTGTGTGTTTAAGGGTGGGGGGGAACCAGCAGTGCCCTTGTGAATGACAACACTGACAACACAGCTCTTGATTTCTGTTCTTTATTCAGAGTAAGATGCAGAGGGCTTGGGTGGCTTTGTTTGAACTGAAAGTTTTCTCTCCCCTGGTGAAGGTGGGGCTGTGACAGTGCAGGTGGCTCAGGGGAAGCTCAGGTGGAGCTCTGGGTGGGAGCCCCAGGGGAAGGCTGTGAACAGCAAAGGGCACAGGGACTGTGGGGCAGCCAGGGGAGGGGAGCTGGAACACCAGGAGCCAATGGCTCAGGGGAGCAGCTCGGACTGTGAGGGGATGAAAGCCCAGGGGGTCCTTTGCTCAGGGTCCCTCCTCAGAGGCACCAGCTGGGGCTGTTGGAGTTACTGTGCCATGGATAAATGGCTTTATGGAGGAGACATCTGAGACTGCTAAACCTGGGCTTGAAGCCGTGAGGAAACCTGGTCTGACTGTGGCAGTGGGGTCTGTGGGGAGCTCCTGGTGGCTCCTGGAGGGCTTCAGTCCCAGCAGGAAAAGTCTCTGGTGGTGGGAGTGGGATTGCCAGAGCAGCTCCTGGATGGTCAGACAGGGGTTTCCTTAACATATTTAAATCATTGTATGGATGATCTCACTCCATTATTTTTCAAGAAACTTCTCAGTTCACTCTATTTAACTTTATACTTCAGAGAAATGAAACTACTTCCCCATGTCATTTATACTGAAGGAGCAAAACTGCAGCTGAAAGGCAGTGGAGCAACTCATGATATATTTGAGGGCACTGAGAGGATCTGGAGTGAAACCATGAGGTGGTGTCCATCAGGAAACAGTGCTGCTGTGCTCTGAGGATGTTGCTGAGAATCACCCAGGGTTTTCTGGAGCTGGTGGCCTTGTCCAACCTGGCCTTGGACACTTCCAGGGATAGGGCAGCCACAGATTCTCTGGGCAGCCTGTGCCAGTGTTGTTCAGCAACACTTTCGACCCAGTTATCAAAGTAATATCTTATTTTTTAAGGCCATATCAATTGTAAAAGCCTTTTTCTCACAGGGAATGTAAATCAGAGCTCTCATTTTCTGACAGGGAACAGTGAGCGTGTCTGATGCTTTCCAAACTGTGCCATTCCTTCCCCAAAGGTTCTGCTCTTTCCTCTGTTTTAGCACAAGTCTTCACAGGAATAAACCCAATGGAACATGAGTCACTGTAGGAACAAGCACATGGGCGAGGTGGGCTCCTGGCTTATAAATGGTACAATTGTAGATAGAGAAGTGCAAAGACTGCACTGGTTGGAAAGCTGGCTGGAAAATAGCAGTCATGAGGTAGACAGACATTTATATTCATAGAAAGCATTGACTGTTTTGTATATATTTGCATTTAATTTTCTAAGCATGTCTTTGGAGCTTGGTTTTTAACTATTCATTGATTAGCTTATCACGAGCTGCACCTCATTATTATCATCCACAAACCTGTGGCACTCCTGTGGGACTGCCACAAGCTCTCATGTAGCAAATTCGTGGGCTAAAAAGCCACCAGTAAGGCTGAGAAGCCTGATGACCTTGTTGCTAAATGTTTGATATGTCCTTTGTGTGTTAATGGGAGTTATGGGAGGGTCTGTGTGAAATTCAGGGCTTCTGAAGGCAGAGTGGAACTCTGACAGTGTGTCAGTGTTCTCATTGTTCCCATCAGTGTTCTGAGGTCTCAACCCAAATCTCTTCAATTAATGGGTAGTTGGTTCTTCCACCTGTGAGGTAAAGCACAGGGAATGTGCCTGTGTGACTGCAGAAGGGTTTCTGTCTCGATTAAAGGTGCTGCTCATTGCTCTGAGGTGAACAGCATCTCCCTGCAGCAGGAGAATGGAGCTGGGGAAGAAACTTTTCAGTGGCTTCAAGAGTTTTCACCTCCTCCGTAGAAATGAAACCAAAACCTTGCATAGTTTAACACTCAAATTGTGGGGAGAGGAGAAACGAGATTTAGCAGCAGGACAAACAGCCAGAATACGGGAGTGAGTCCCTGTGACTTTGTCCCTACTTGTGCCCTGAGCTGTTCTGTCCTGCACTGGATTGTGTTGTCTCGTGTGTGAGAGCCTTTTTGGCAGAACAATTATTTGTAACTGATGTTATATCGGGGGAAAATATATTTGTTAAAACACTAATTTCCAATGATTTAAAGCATTTTTTAAAAGAATCCCCACCCTGTTCTAACCCATCACAACATTTAAGAGGTGATTAGTGGGGCAGCAGTACATGAAATGGGGGGACACGGAGTGATCCAAATGCATGCCTGGAGTAATTCCCTTCAGTTTGTGAGTTTTACCCAAGGAATGAAGTTGACTCATTCTTCCTGGATGCAGTCCACCTCTCATGGAAATCGATGGAATTCTTTTCTGTTGCGTTTTAACACATGTTCTTGCAGTTACTTTCTCCAGTAAGTCCTCATTAATTTGTAAATCTACGTGAACTCTTAGTTCCCTGTGGTTAAAAATATTATTTTTTTGGTAGCGGTGGCCCAGTCACTTGGAGGGTGCTGTAAATACTTTCCCATCTCTGGTTATGATCTGCAGAGCCGAGGACAGGAGCTCTTTGTGCTCTGGGCACTTACATGATTTCATTGATTCCGCCTTTAAGAGGAGCGGGGAGAGCCGGGGTCCTGCTGGGGGGGTCCCCAACAAAGGGGCTGCCCCCTCTGGGTCGGGCCGGGGTGTGTCCCCCCCTCCCAGCCCCGGCGGTGCGGCCGCAGCCCGGGGAGCGCGTCCCTCCCGCTGCCCGGAGCGCTCCCGCTCTCCCGGGAGCGAGGGATGACGGCGACATCACCTCACACCCCATCAGGTTTTTGCCTTCCCCCCCGGCCGTGAGTTATGCTCTGAACTGCCTTTTCAAAGATTTTTTTTTTTTTTTTAAAGCTCCTTTGTATTAAATGAATAAAATATGTTCGTGTCCCGTCGGGTCCCTGTTCGCTTCCATTCCGCCCCTTTACAAAAAGGAGTTAATCAGAAATGAGTTGCCACTGGCTTTTTGCAGTTTATCGCATTCCCAAGAGGACTTTTACATCTTTAGCCCGTTGGATCATCTTCTTTTAACCCTAAAAAGACAACTGCGGGGTAGTGTGTGTGTAAGGGAGTGTTTGAAGGCAGAGGTCATGTCGCCTTGTAAACAAGTTTTGCAAACCCAGTAAGAGTTGAGTTTTGCTTTTACTTTATGCTCACAGAGATCCTCCTGGTATCAAAATCTCGCCGTTTTAATTCCTTCTGCTGTGGAAGAGCAGCGTCTATCCAGCACCGAGAGTTTTTTCAGGTGTATTTGGAACAGATAAATATTTCCGATTTTAGAACTCAGTGTTTAAAGAAAAAAGGCATATTCGGAGAACGGTTTGATCCTTTACTTCTCCTGTTTGTTAGAAAAAAAAGTGTTCTTAATTATGACTTGCGAGGTGGGGGGGATGGTTGGAAAGCTCTTCCAGAAAAGTAATTCTAAACAGTAAAAAAAAAAGTGCTCTATGATGTTTTATTTTAATAATCCTTTGCAGGCATGTGAGCCGTGCGCTGAGGGGGAAAAATAAAGAAGTTTCAGGAAAAAGGCACGAACAATACCGCCTTTAAACTCAAATCTGCAAACTTTTGAGAATATGCCCTCGTATTGAATACACCGGATTTCTCTCCCGAGAGAAGGGGAAGGTTTTGTTCGTTTGGACAGTCTTTGAATACTGTTCTAAAACTTCTTTCAAGTGGGAACTGAAGAGAGAAATGTTAAGTTCTGGGAGGAGACAATAAGTTAGCATCTTTGAGCGGGGTCCCTTGCATGCAAATCAGGCTTTTGGCAATTTGGGGAAGTTTAATTGGAAGGTGGAAGCGTGTAAAGATAAGGAAACGGAATCGCAGCCCCGCTGCTCCCTGGGGGCGCGGGGGGAGGCCGGGCCGCCGCTCCTCACCTTGCCCGGGGCGGCCCCCGATCCGCTCCGTCGGGCACCGCCGGGGGCTCTGGCCCCTCTCCCCCCGCTCTCAGCGGCAGCTCCCGAAGGTGTCTCCTAAATAAGTCCCTCGGTTTAAAGTTTCTATAATTTTCACCTAATGAATTTTTTCGTTCCTCTCCCCCCGCCCCCGGGACATTGTGTCAGGCCAGCCCTGGACGGCGCGTTCGCGGCTCTTGGCTGCGCGCAGCCCCTCCTCGGGATTAGTGGTCGGACTCCTCATTTCCCATCGCCATAAAAGGTCTTGAACTCAATTAATAGCTAATAATTATCCCGGCAGCTCCACCCCAGCCGTCCTTAGCGGGGGAAGTGCAAACAAAGCCGGCGCGTAACCCGTGGGGGCTCCGCACCCCCGGCCCCGCACCCTCTGCGGAGGGGGCTCCGCACCCCGCTCCGGCCGTACCCGGGGAAGGCGGAGGAGAAGCGGGACATCCTCGGGTGTCCCCCCCGTCAGGTTAGGGCAGATTCGCGCTGTGCTTCAGGGCCCGACCCCCCAGCCCCACGCACCCACAGGGAGAGGGGGGTGAGAGGGCATCCCCGGGGGCTCCTCAGGGAGCGCCAGGGGAGAGTCACCCCCAGAGCGGGCGGTGTTCGCGGGGAGGGTTCCGATCCGATCTCTGGCAGGACAGCAAATGGCATTTTGGGGGGGCTGCGGTTCGCTCGCACCCTCTCCGCTCTGCCCCCATAACACTTCATGACAGCGAGTCTCTCCCTGGCCGCAGCCCGCTGCGGGCCTGGCTCGGGGCTGGCCCGAGAGGAGCGGGGGGTCCCCCTGCCAAGGGAGCCCCTGTGCCGGGGGAGGATTAATGTACCCCAGTCCCGCTGGGTGCTGCAGCTCGCTGGAAGCTTTAAATTAGGGGAGTTCTGTTAATTCCGAGGGAGAAGACGAATATAGATCGTTTTAGTGCCCTTTAGTACGGTATTTCGGCTGAAAAATGCTTGATCGAAAATTACTTCCCCAGTACCTGTTTCCCAGGGTCACCTCCCGCAGGGAGAGAACCTTCCCCAAAGCCCCGGGCGAAGGAGAACCCCTGCCCTGAGAGACCGGGGATTTGAGCTCTTTCCATGACAAAACCGCCGAATTACAGCGCCCATTGCTTCCATTTTGCTTTCATTTGGCAAGCGATATCCGGGCAAAAATATTTTGATCAAACGTCTAAAAAAATTGCTATAACTCCTTAATTTCCCTTCATTCCCGGAGACCGTCACGATTAAAACTGCTGTGTTTACATCCCCGAAACTGTCTGTTCGTGGGCTGCCGTTTTGGAGACAACATTGCTCGATCTCTGACGATTGTAATTATAATCCTGTTCAAGTTAGATATTCAAATGTAAATAGTGCCTTTTTTTTTTTTAAGGACTTATTTTAGGACGTGCATTTTTACCTTCGCCGGGGCCATCAAGGCGCAGCCTCGCGCGGTGGAGTGTAACGAATTCGGAAGAATTCTTAGAGCTGAACATGTTTTTTGAAAAATCTGAAATGGCAATTTACACGGTGTTTTTTCATGGCCAGAGGAGCCAGTGATTTCTTCTAGAAATAAGAAAAAAAAAGTCTCATAACCTCATTTTGATGCACAGACCGGTTTCAGTGCAGAGGAATATCAGAGCGGTGAGGTACAGGACAGTGACGTGCAGGCACAGGTTCTGCAGCGATATTAACCTTTCCCCCCTGTATTTGATGGCTAAGAGGGCCAGTAACAGTGATTTAATTTTTTTTGTCCTGTACAAAATGCAGCCACTTCTGTCTTTCTCAGTAGTGCTTGTTCCGGCGCTTCTCAAAGGTTTTCGGGTAAAATACTAATTTAAACCAATGAGTGTGTAAATAGGTCAGTTCAGGGAAGGAGCTGCCGGGGTCTGGCGGGTGGAGGATGTGACTCCGGCACTGAGCCTCGGCCACCCCCCACCTGCGTGTGGAGCGGGTGTGAGCCCGGGAACGGAGCGGCACCGGGGGGACCCTCAGCGCGGAGGGGGCCGCAGCCACCCTTAGAGAGTTTTAATTTTGTTATTTTTATGTTTTTCGCCTCGCCCCGGCCTCCAGCAGAGCCGCTGCTGGGAACGCAAACCAACTGTCCCCGGCGGCGGCCGGGACGGAGGATGCTCGGCGGGGGCTCCCCCCGGGGCTCCCCCCTGTCCTTATCCGCCCCCTTGCGCCGGCTCCACGCAGGGACCGCGTCCCAAAGGTGTTGGAATTCCTTGGCGGAGGGGGATGAGCGGCGCACTGCTCCATGGCGTGGGTGCGAGGCAGTCCTTCATCCCCCCGTGGGTGCGCTTCCTCGGCTTATTAACGGCAGATTAGGGGGGAAAATCCCTCGGGAAGCGTGTGACATTCTCACCGCCTGATCTGCGCGGGGCTCGCTGACCCCGTGGAGCGCAGCCCCGTCCTGTGCCACCGGGCTCTTGCGTAGTTGAAAATATTAATTCTTGGTTTAATCCCGCCGCAACCGTGCGCGGGAACAAGGAGTGATTTATGCGAAAATCCTTGGGAAGGGGTTACTCGGGGTGTGCGGCAGCTCCCGGACAAGCCGGACTAGCGCAACCATTCTAATCTTCTTTACTGCTTAAAAACACTTGCGCAAAACAGCTCGCAAAGCGCCGTTCCCCTCTCCCCTGCCCTCGCTGCCCGTGGGTGCCCACGCGCACCCGGGGCTCCCGGGAGGGCCCCGAAGGGAGCCGAGCCGGGCGGCTGCCACGCAGCTCTTCTCCTGGAGCGCGTGTTCCAAGCTGGCCTTCTGAAGTACCTGGGAACACATGGCTTGTAGTGGAGATGCCAGGGAACCCACCCATAAATTCCCGCCGCTCCAGCGCCCCCTCCCCAGAGCTGCGGGGACCCCCCCGCGCTGCGGGGGCCGCGGGCTGAAATGTCCATGAGCGGGATGGAGGCGCAAAGAGGGGCGAGGGCGGAGGGGATAAACTCTGAACAGGCGCGTTTCGGTACCGCTCACTAACCAGCCCCACCAGATCCCCCCATCCTCACCCCGGGCCGTGCTGCCGTTGGGGCACTGCGGGTCCCCTGACACGCGTGTGGTGCAGAGGGACGTGGCTGCTTCTTGCCCTGTTATTTCGCAGTTATTAAGGCTCGGTGGAAAATCGGCCGGGGGAATCGTTTTTCCCTTCAGGCCATCCCCGGAGTGCCCCAGGCTCGCCGGGGGCAGAGTTCCTCGGGAAGTGGCGGAGCACGCGTGTCTCCAGGCCGGGCAGGGCCCTGGCTCCTTGGCAGCCACCTGGCTTGACCCGGGAGAGCCGAGAAGCTTCCTGGCGCTTCCCCCTCCCTCCACGCTAATTAGTTTGCCCTTCCCCGTGGAAGCGACACGCACTCAAACAGGTGCAGGTTGGAAAAGCCGGTGCCCGCCGCGGGATGCTCACCGGCGGGACAGGGGGGCTTCGGGGATGCCGAGGGGCTGCGAGGTTCTCCCTGCCCGGACCGCACACCTCGCTCCGGGGGTTTGCTGAACCCCAGGAGCCCCTCTCCTTCCATGGGGGTCTCGGTGCCGGGATGATCGAGGAACAATCCTCGGTGGGCACAGGAGCGTGTCCTGAGGACACGCTGTTCCCGGAGCACCTCGGGGTGCCCCCGCCACCAGCCCTGCAGCCTCTCGAGCTGTTCTGGCTTAAAGCGAGCAAGGGAAACGGGGCCCGTTCCCGGGGGCTGAACCGCAATCACCCGCCTGTGCCTGGTGGGGAAAGGGACCCCACTCGTGTGGGGAGTGACAGCGTGTCCTCTCCCACACGCCCTGCAGCCCACCGCCAGCACACCCCGGCACCGGCCCTTCAGAATTCGTTCTCTAATTTTTTTTCTCACTTTTTTTTCTCCCGCATTTTTATTTTAGGGCTTTTTTCCCCCCTCTGTTTTTCCCCCTTTTCCGGCCCGGCGAAGGGCCGCTCAGCCCGGCCCCGCTCGGTGCCCGCCGGTGGCCGCGGGAGCCCCTTTCCAGCCCGGCAGGAACGGCCTCAGCGGCTCGGACAGAGCCGGCGGGGACGCTTCGCTGTGGCTTCGTTGGCAGAAGCATCACCCAAACCATAGTCGAATCCCCTCTACCCTTCGTGCACCCCCGAAAGCGTTTTGCGTCTCCCTAAATATCTGCGAGCGGGTCCGCTGGAGCTTTTACCGCAGGAGCCGATTCCCGGGGGAATCGGAATGCTGGGGACGCAGGAGGGTTTGGCAAGAAAACAAAAGCCGGGGTTGTGCCGGGCTGGGGCTGCGGGGGGGGCACGGCCGCGGTCCCGGCCCGGTGCTCCGGGCCCCCCGTGCCCTTCGTCCCCCTGCTCGGGGAGGGGGACGCGGCCACCGGGGCATCCTTCCCTCGCCAGCCGTGGGTCTCCCGGCTTTACTCGGTCTTCTGCCAGAAGACCGCTGAAATAACAGGGACAAATAACCCGGGACCACGTTTTCAAAGCGAAATCCGTCCGTCCCAGGAGCAGCTCGGTGGGGAACGCAGGGACAGTGAGCGTCCAGGAGCGCTGGAAGAAATATTTCAATGAGTGGGAAACATTCGAGCTCCTGTTTCACTGGTGAGGCTGGGAAGAGCTTGTTTTTCCAACCTCGGGGTGCCCGCCGTGCCGTGGAACGGCGTCCTCGAGGCAGGAATTCACAGGCACCGCTTCGGCATTTTAGGCGACACGTGGCTCCAAGTTCCCTTCAAACGGATTTATTTTATTTGGCCTCCTGTTCCCCCACCCTGCCCTCGAACGCGGCTCCTCGGTAGCATCTGAAAGGCCCCCGCTCCTATTTGCAATTAAAGAGTTTATTGAGGAGGGGAAAACCGGTAATTAGCAGGAATATTCCCCCCTCCCCAGTTCCACCTGCAGGGCAGGAGTGCAGCTGGCGGAATGGCTTCCAGCAGGGACCTGACGCACCCACACAAGTTTTGCTTTGTTTCTGCGGTGCCCTTCTGTGCCAGGGCTCCCGGGTCTCCCCGGGATGAGTCCCGCACCTCCAGCGCGGACGCCGCGCTCCCCTCACCCCATTATTTTATGGAATGTTTAGGAAGGCGCGCGTTTCTCCCTCTCTCCATATTAATCTCATTAAATCCTACCTTTCAACCTTCTTCCGTGACCATCTGACCTGGCCACTTGAATTAAAATAGTGCTTTCTCCGCAGTCAAAGCTAGCACATCAATCACCGGCTATTTACACTTCGCTCCTCTCTTCAAAGCGGCTCTGCCCGGGCTCTCGCTACCTCCGCTCCGGGGGGGTGGGCAGGTCCTGCGGGGCTCCCCGGCGCTCCGGGGGTCTCTGTCCTTCCTCTCCTCCCTTTCCTCGGGTGTCTCCCGGCTTCCCCCGTCCCTGGGGAGCGCTGCCCCGGCGCGCAGCTTTCCTTCCACCTGGAAGGCAGAGGGGAGCGGCCGCCCTCCCTCCCCGTCCCCTCCCGGCGGGGTGCGGGGCCCGGGGCCCTCCCGACGTGGGGGCCGCAAACACCGACAACCCGAGCGGGGGAGAAGGAGCGGAGCTGCCGAGCGCCGAAACATTCTGGTAGAAACACGAGAAATACCGACAAAACACAACAGCGCAAATTCTGTTATTTTAAAAGTTATTATTCTTAAAGTTACGCAAACCCTCCCTCGCCGAGCCGAAGGGGGCGAGAAAGGAGAAGAGGGTTAAATTAAAAAAAAAAAAAGGGGGGGGAGGAAGAAAATAAAGACAAGACAATGGTTGAGAAGTTACGTAAAAAAAATATTTTTCAGACTAAAAACAAAAGCATGTCTAACTACGGTTGCAAGATGACATCTGTTAGACTCTCTTCAGCATTGCTATTTAGTAGTAGTAATAATAGTAGTAATAATAATAATATAATGATAATCACCTCTTCCTAGGATGGCACCTTGATCCTTAAATATTGTCCAGTGTGTAAGGTCAGTGTGCGGAGGGTGAGGAGCGGAGAGGGCTGATTTTTCTTAAAGGGGCAGATCAGGGGAAGGCTGTGATGGGTGCTGGGAGAGAGGAGGGGGCAGAGATAAGTGGTCTGAGGAAGAGGATAGGACAAAAAAAAAAAAAAAAAAAAGGCAAAAAAAAAAAAAGCCCAAACCACCCTGATGATGATGAATACATTGGAAAGTTTTTTTGGCCCTGGTGAGGGTGTCAGATTGAATGCTCTGTGCGCATGTGCGAAGGTGTCCAAACTGACAATGCTGGGGAGATGAAGATAGTGTGTAGCTGCTTCTGGGCTCAAGGAGGAGGAGAGGAATCCACACGCCGACACGATGAGATCCAAGGCGAGGGCGAGAAAACTGCCCAAAAGTAGGTCCTTTCTCTCCCTTCTTCCGCGCGCCGGCGGCGGGGCCGGGGTTGCGGAGCCGGGCCGGGGGCTGCGGGGGCTGCGAGCCCCTCTCGCCCTCCCCGCGGCGGCCGCAGCCCCGCCGCCCTCCCGCCCGCCCGTGGGCGCGGGTCCCCCCGCGCTGCCCCGCTCCGCTCCGCGCTGCCCCGCGCCCTCCCGCGCCGCGGCGGGCGGCGCGGGGCCGGGGGAGAAAAGCGAAAGTTTAGCTGGAAGTTGACGAAAGGCGATAGCAACTTTTTTTTT
>JAYRBT010000056.1:4393967-4415708 GCA_036023395.1 Myiotriccus ornatus | reverse complement strand
CCCCATCCTGCCCGGTGCTGCGGGAGTGCCCCATCCTGCCCGGTGCTGCGGGAGTGCCCCATCCTGCCCGGTGCTGCGGGAGTGCCCCATCCTGCCCGGTGCTGCAGGAGTGCTCCATCCTGCCCGCTGTGCCGGGATACACCTGCCCCGACCGTGGGCTGGAATACCTGAGGGGAATGACAAGGGGAGCTCCTGCGCGAGGGGGAAATGTCCTTGTGCGCGGCTGCTCATTCGCGTCTGCAGAGACCCCGGAGCTCCTCGCGAGGAAAGGCCCCACTGAGAGAAAAGTATTATTATCGTGATTATGGCTCTGATTATTATGGCTTATATGTTTTATAAAAGCTCTGTGCTATTTACTGTGGTGCTTTAAAGACAAAGGCCCAGGAAGTTTGCAAACATGAGGGAGGTGAGGCTCAGGAGCCACCTCGACTGGAGGGAACGTGTTCAGTCCTACGGTGAGCTGGGGAAGGGCAGGAGGTGTGTGGTGACTTGTGGAGGATCCCTGTCTGCTCCTGGTGACAGGATCAGCAGGAGAATCCACGTTTTCCAGAGCTGCTTTTGCCCTTCTAACTGTAAAATTTGCGTTCTCTCTGTTTATTATTATTTCCCCACATTGTTGCATTAAGCTTCTGGGGTGTGAAATTGTTTAATGGAAGAAAAATCTGCATTTCCAATGTAGACCTTTTCTATAGCATGAAGCTGATGGCACCTAAGACTGGCTGTGCTCTCTGTGGGCCAGGACAAGCTCGGGCTTTGTTTCCACGACTTGCTGGCTCTCCCCTATTACTGGATGTGTTTATTTTTTTTCCCAGTAAGAGATTATTTAAATGACCAGCTCGCACAATTCTGAGGGTTAACTGAAAGCATCCAAATCTTAGCCAAATAATGATTTGCTCATGGATGTTTCCCCAAAGATACTGTTAATCCCGTGGGGGTGAGTAACCAGCACATCAATAAATACACGTCCACAGTGTCTGTGTGCAGTTAGGGATGAAGACATCTGAAGGGGATGTGCAAACACATTTGTTTCCACTCTCTGGGTAACAGCCTGTTGATATGTCAGTGCTGCCCAGCATTCCACACCAAGATTACTGCTTGGCTTTCTGATCTTAAATATGACTTTTTTTTTTTTTTTTTTTTTCTGAAGGAATTTCAGGTCAGGGATGTTGGAGTGGAAAAGATCTATGACCTTATTATTTCTTTTATTTTTCTTAATGGATTTTCATGCATCAGCGCTACCTACTCATGGGCTGTTTATTTTCATTTTTATTGCAGTAGGTTGTGTGTTGTGCAGCGTCCAAATCTGTAACCGAGTGTCCCTGTCCTGAGGAGGTTTTTTTCCCCTTCTCTTCATCCAGTGAATGATGTGACCCTCTTTGCTAATAAAAATGAAATATGACTTTCATCCCTGCAATAAGTGTGCTTCGTGCTTCTGAATGCTCATATTGAATATGGACTTTTTTTTTTATTACTTTTATTTTCTCTTTTTGTACTTGGGAAGAAAATTTCCTGCGATGAGGGATGTGTTGGTGGGTAGGACTAGAATCTGAGATCCTTTTTCATGGAGTGCTTCTCTGTGCAGAGCTGTTTGGTGTGCAGGAGAGTGGGAGGAGGGAAAGTGTCTGTTCAGAGGGTGACTAAACCTTCATCATTTCCCCCCAAAGAGGTGCTTTGCCCCAATTTATAAAAAAAAGTTAATAAAGCTTTTTTTTTTTTTATACCACTGAACCCACTTTGGGCTGCAAATGAGGCCACTGGTCCTCTTGGGGAGACATTTTCCAGGTGAAAATGAACTGAGACAGCCAAATTATTTCCAGTAGGCCACAGAATAATGCTCCGATCACGGTAAATCTCGGCCTCCGTCGAGCTGGTGTGGAAAGACTTTGTCTTCTCTCAGCCATTCACTTTTTGTAATCATATTAGGGACAAAAGTGGGGGTGGCTGGAGCACGGCCCTCCCCAAACCAGGGGCTGCACAGGCGCTGGGGGCGAAGTGTCAGCCCAGAATAAAGCGGGTGGTGATTTACGTTTGTCCCGATAGTTTTACATCTTTCAGGTGTTTTGCTTTAAGGTCATGCTTGGACGTGGTGGGTTTGTGCTGGTCTGTTGTTCTTGGCTTGGGAACTCTCCCACCAGAGCTCTGAGACACAATGCCCCGGCCCCAGCTATTGGGATCAATTTAGCCATCATTACCAGATAACGCTGTCAGCCCGGCCCAGATCCATATTTGTTTAATAGTTAATGTTCTGGACAAAATACAGAGGGTGGGGACAAGTCAAACTGCACTGAATGCTCTGCTTATTTTATATCCACTATAACTATTTTTGTCCATGAAAATTGGCTTAATTATATCAATGGAATGTTTCTTTTTCAATTCTGTAGGCAATTAGTCCATCTTGCTGGCTGCAATTTATTTTAATAAAAAAATAAACCAGTGGCGTGTTCAGTTCCTCATCCCCTGGGGACAAATGCGATTGGTGTGTTTAATTTCATTAACTACAATGCGGCCTACTGGAAAAATGTATAAAATCAGCTTTATACAGCTTAAACACTGGCATTTGAAACAAATCATTACTGCATTAGCTGTCACCCTGGTAATTCTAGAATCCAAGACAAAAATATTATAGCTGTTTTTATAACCCTCTGCAAATACACTGTTAAAATAATTTGTAATCATTTTTTAAACGTGGCCTGATGTTTTCAGTTAAAATATCTTATCACCACCAGAGAAGGTTGGCTGTTCATTATTGCATGGAGGCTTTACTGAGTGATTCATGGGTTGCTTCCCCAGCAGAAAATCCACGCCCGTCTCCCTGAAGCTCCCTGGTTTGGAGATGGACTGTGAGCACTCAAGGAAACACGGGGTATTTTTTAACCAGACGTGCGTGTACCAGTTGTAATCCCCGTTTTTGGGAGGGCAAGTGCAAGGAGCAGTTTTTCCTGGAGTTCAGACTAAGAGCGTTGTGAACTTCAGCATCGTTTCAACCACCACCTCCCCTTCTAGCAGCTTTTCTTTCCGTGCAGCCCAGCAGAAAAGCTCTTGGAGCAGTTCTGAGTGTTCCCTTGGGCTCTGAGGCTGGGAGGGAAGAGGGGGGGCTGTGTCCATCCCTCTGCTGTGTTCCCAAAACCAGCCCTCTGTCCTGACTGAGGCTCAGCCCGGCACGGCCTGTCTGCAGCTCCCGGGGCTCTGTTGAACCCAGAAGGGGGGAAGAGCACACGGAACCCGGTGTGGCTCACACTGTGTTCCCCACACTCCATCAGACAGTGCTTTCCAGGTACCACAACACAGCCACAAACCTGTTCTTTACTGATTTCAGTGTGTCTCTTCCCCACATAAGTGGTGGCTCAAGACACATGTAATCAGTGACTAATGCTGGGCAGAGCACCCGTGCCTGATTCGGAGGTTAAACTGATAAAACTCACTTGTTTTTTTTTTAACTGAGCGGCCAAATCCTCAACTCCTGTAAATCAGCATCAATATCAATGAACCTAATTTTCACCAGCTGAGGACATGACCCGAGAGATTTCATGTGTATGTGCACAAAATGTACAAATATTGGTCTATAACTGGTTTAAGGGGATTTGCTTTTAGCATCTGCAGATCAATATCTGATGGAGAAAAGCAGTTTGGTTGGGTTTCTTTCCCTAACTTCAGGAATGATCAACTATAGTACCTCAGCATTTTGCAGACAGATTGCTGTTTTCTGGAGTGGCAAGGACTTCCTCTCCAAAGAAGTGATCCACAGAGGATGGGCCACACTGGACATGAGCCATCTGCTGCCTTGCACGCACTCAGCTTTATTTATTCCCTTTCCCTTCCCTGCTCTCAGAACCAGTAGTTAATTTTCTTTGCCTATCTTTAACTTTACAGCAGCGGCGTCTTGTTAGAAGCGATATCAAGTTATTGTTTTATGGGTATTGCAGGGGAAAAAAACCATCAAGTTTATTTCCTACTTGGTATAAAACCACTTTGGGGGGACTAAAGCAGCCAAAGGCAGTTTGTCCCCTCCGGCTGGGGAAGTGATGGGTCTGGAGGATGCAGGGTGGTGGAAGTGACCGTGTAGGAAGGGTGGGAGTGGGACCACAGCTCTGTTTTGGTTCCCTGCCCTGCTCCAGAGCCCAGCCCTGCTCCAGGGGAAGCTGCGGGGTGAGGGGAAAAAAGAGACTTTTCCGTCCTTGCTGTGTAAACCTTCCTGGCAGAGCAGCGTCGCCTGAGTTTTAGGCGCAGGAGAGGCCGGGGGGCAGCTCTGCAGCCGCCTGGGGGGCTCTGTGAGCACAGTAGTTACTGCCCTGCCCAGCATCACCGGGCTGGGGCTGCACGACTCTTGGCTGCGAGGTTTTGCTCCGAACGTGGAGGAGCTGCACAAGCAGCTCTGGTGGAACGGGGGCGGCTCCTGAGCCGGGGACTGAACCAAGCCCGGCTTGGAGCACGCTGGAATGGCATTGCCTGGTGCAGGATGCAGGGAGAGCAGGAGTTCAGTATTTTGCTAAGCTCACGAACTAACTTTTCCAGCTTAAGCAAATACTTTGCTCTCAGCTACTCCGTCTGTGAAGTGGGAGGGATCCACATCGCTGTGATTCCTGGAGCAGCGTCTCGGTAATGACCTTTGTGTTGGTCCAGCTCCCACCAAGGGTTTGGGGATCATTTGGTTGAATTTACTGCATCAGATTTTTTGCAAGTTACAGATTTGGCTAAAAATCTTTCATTCCATCTCAGATACTGATAAAAAAAGGCTTTTGTTTACATGTAGTCTGGCATTTTGTTTCCTTTCAGGACAGCGTTTAGTGTTTTTTTATTTCATGGCAAATGGACCTTTTGGGCTCAATCATGTAAATTAATTTTTAAATGGCTGTGCTGGAAGTTCATGTAGTATAAAATTGCTTTACCATATTTTTTTTTCTGTTTATAGAAAAGGGCTGGTTTCAGTTTATATTTTATTACCTAAATGTGAAATAAAGAACCTGCACAACTTGCGACTGTACATATATTTTATTTTAGAATTATCACGTAGGAATAAAATAAATTTAAATCCCTACATGGCACAATAGTCAGGTTTAAAAAGCAGTCGATACCTCACAGAGAACTTTGAAAAGCCCTTTGCTCAGTAACAGTTCTGCTCATGTATCCCATATAGAATGAATAAAACCAGATCTTGGTTACTCTGGGAGTTCTTAAATTTTCTCCTGCTAGAATACTCTGCAAGTGTTTATCCAGAGAAAGTTCAGGAGAGACTTTGCTGCTTTGTCTTCTGTTCATGATAATGCCTATTAAAGAGGGATTTTCACAGGTGAGCCTGCAGGAAATCCAAGTTATCTTCAGGGATGTCCTTAAGGAAATAACTCAGGAGCTACTGATGCTCCCTCAGACGTTCAGAGGCTCCTGGTTTTCCACACAAATACAATATCTGGGCAGTTAAGGCCTTTTAGGTAATTCTGGTGCTTCCCCAGATAGTTTGTTGTCTGGGGTTTATGATTATTTCTGTGAAAAGGAAGGGCTGCACCTGTGAAGCAAAGAGACACCAACCTGCTAAACATCCCCGGAGAATCCCGCCGGGATTCCCGCCAGCTGTGCAGACGAGCAGGTGGATGATACAGATGTTACACGTTTCCAAGTATGTTTTTCATTTCCTCTTTTAGCTCACTCTGGCTTTTTCAGTCCCACTTGCAGATGAAGCAGCGTTTTCGGGTGGCTCTCGAGGGAACATGCGGATCCCGGGGCTGGTGCCGGAGCATCGCCTGGAGCCACAGCCAGAGAGCTCCTCCCGGGATCCCGGAGCCAATTCCCAGCTAAATACTGATTGTTGTAACAGCAGGCTCTGTTCCAGTAGGCCAGGGAAGGAGCCCACATTTAACACCCATCTGTAAATCTATTTTTACAGTAACTGTTTGGGGTGTTCTTTATGAAGTATCGTGGTTTAGCAGTTTGTGAAATGAGCCTTGGGGTGTTAACAGAGAACTGTCCTGCTGAGCATTAGTTCCATTCAGCATCTCCTCAGTGCCTGTGGCTGTGCTGTCCAGGTGACGTGGGTTATACTGGGGAATTTGGCTTCCCAGTCATGGAAGAAGGCCCTGCAGGCTGGTCTGGGGAAGCTGAGCTCTCCTGGATCAGTCACTCAGCCCAAATCACACCCCTGGAGAATAAACACGGAGAAATTGTCCCCCCCCTCCCCTGCCTGGAAACTCCCCGTCACTTATTGATGAGTCCAGTACCTTAATAAATAAGGTGGAGAGAAAGAAGGGAGTAAGAAGCTCTGGAAGTTTTCTGGAGCACTGCTTTGGTTTGAACCCTCCTTTGCTGGACTTTAGAGCAGGCCCTCAAGGCCCTGAACTCTTTGGGGCATCCATGGGATTTACACACATAGAGTTTTTCCTTCTATCTGGGTCTCTGTGGAAAGCCTGTTAATGATTAGTACAAGGGGCTGCTGTGAGAGACATTTATTTTGCTGGAAGAAATCAGCCCTGCTTTTCTCTCTACTTTAAAGTCCTTTTTCTGGTGTGACTTGGCTTTTAAATATTTTTAAATGTGCTTGGTTTCTTTCTTAACTTGCAATTTGTAGAGCTGTGGGCCTGATCCTTTGCACACAGCCCAGGGGAACGTGTATTTCTGCTCTCTCAGAATCCCAGGATAAGTGGAATAACCCCATTCCATACTCGTATTTTTGTAATGGAAGACTGAAGACACAGTTTCCATGTCAGTATATACATTTTATATCTATCTGCAACTACATATCTGGTTCAGTCACAAGCTGTAAGTATGTAAGGAGTTTTTTTCTTGTTGGCAGTGACAGGTCCTTAACTTTTCTTTTTAGTTCTTTCAACGAAATGACATCACACGTGTTTGAAATGAGAAGAATCCCTGAAAACAGACAAACATCAACCTGCTGATCTCTGTCCAGAGGCTAAATACTGGGAGAGTGGCCATTAGATCAGCCTTGTGCCTCAGTGCTCACATTAGAACAAAAAAAAGCACTCTTGAAAAATTACTGAATTCTCCTTGCAGTGTCGGGTTCCAAGATAATGATGTGTCTGTGTGTGAAAATATTAAATTGCAATAACATGCAGAGTGAGTGGCTTTCTGAATGGGGTATTCAGTTCACAGCTTGGACTATACATAAAGCTAGTGAGTGACAGAATACAAATGGTGTCATAAAACATCAGGGGAATTTAGAGCCAGCCTCAATCTTTTTGATCTATATTCTATCTATGGAGTGCTCTCCATCTATCTTTAGTTAATGAAACAGTTAAACATATTTAATTATTTATCACTGTTTAATGTCAGGAGTTATCAAAACAGATTACGCTTCCCCCCACACACTTAAAGGTATTAGAAGAACTCCAAATGCATTTACTGCAGTCTGGGGTGTTTCCTGTCCACAGATAGTGCTTTAAAACATGGTTGTAAACGTACATGTTTTTAACCCCCAATTGTTTGGTGACAGCAGATGCTGAGGGTTTTTTGCCTGAGAACATGCTTTATTCCTATAGCTTTGTTTCTTACACAAACTGCTTTTATTCTTCCCAGCAAATATAGAGAAATGAGAATTTAGTTTCACTTAGGATGAGAAATGGAACAGGAGGGGACAGCTCTAGGAGGGTGTGAGTGCCCCACCTCTGAGAGGGCCCAACAACAAAGTGAAAAATCACTCAAATCCATGAAAAATCTGCTGTGCCCCCTCCTCTGTGCTTCAAAATCAGCCCCAGCATATTTACAGAGCTCTTTAACCACCTTGTCTAAGCGTGGCACACGCTCCTGTGACTTCCCATTGCCCACTTTCCCCTTGTATGAACGTACAAAGAATATTTTCTGTCATTCTCTGCTCAGCCCCTGGAGCCCCAGCCCCGCTCCGTAATTCCTGTGCCGCCTGTACCTGCAGATCTCTTGTTCCACAGAGGGCGATTTCAGCACCGCAGCCCCCCAGGACGTGTCAGGCTCCTGCCTCCCTCCCTCCCTCCTCTCTCCCCCCCAGGAGGTGTTAATCGTCCCCATCCAAAGGTTGGGCTTTGCTGCTAAAAGCCCCCGTTTGTTACTGAATCTCATCTGCTAATTCCAGGCGGGAGGAAGGGCTTTGGGATCCCCCTCGGCCCTACCACCTGGGTCTTCTCTATTGGCAGCTTTGATAAGAAATCATTCTTCTCCACCTAAGCTCTCTCTTTACCAGTGGTTTTAAATTGCTTTCCACCCCTGACAGACTACCCTCGTTCAAAGAGAAACGTGGAGGAGGCTGATGGTTCTACTGAGTATTAGGAGTCCATTACCAGAGGACTGGATCCTGTTGGGATCTCTGGGGAGACAGCCCTCCTTGGCCCACCAAACAGAGTGTGGCATTGTGAGAGGAAAGGGCCGGGGGATAAAGGAATCCAGCCTCGCTTTTCCCTGACAAAGAAACCTCAATACTTTTATTCAGTGGAAAATGGAATAATACTTCTGGGTTTGCCCTGAGAGCCACGGCCACGGGCTGCTCCACGGGCCACGGAGCCTTTGGGATGGGGAAGGGCTTTTTTCAAGGGGAGAGGACTTCACAGATGAAACAAGATTAAAGGATCTCTGTGCCAGCGTGTTGATGGTTTTGGGGGTTACAAGAACACTCGGTGTCTCGTTGCAGTCACGTGCCAGCCCACAACAGCTCCCACCAGCCCAGGGTGCTCCAAGCCCCATCCAGCCTGGCCTTGGACACTCCCAGGGATGGGGCAGCCACAGTTTGAAAAATACACCTTTGATTTTTTCCTGTACCTGAAAGTGCCCTATGGAAGCCCCTTCCTCAGTCCAGCCTTTGCTGTGGTGTTTTCCTGACCCGTTGTGGGCACACAGGGTGGGCTGCAGCTCCCAGGAGCTGTGGCACAGGGCAGGGACAGATGGCTCTTTGAGGGGTCAGTCCCACGGACAGACCTTCCTCTGGTGCAGTAGGGACATGATTTGCTGCACCACACGTGTCTCGCTGGAAGAAAATCAGAGCCCATAAAGTCGTATTAAAAATATCGATAAATTATTGATTATTATTTAGCCCAGCCTTCAAGTGTGACTAACTGGTTTCCATAAATCACCTGTTCCCTGCAGGGCTGCGGTGGAGGGGATGTCAGGGTGCAGGTTTCATTTGGGAAGTACAGCCCTGGCTGTGTTTCAGGAGGTGACGAGCGAGGCCGCGGTTCGGTGCCAGCCACAGGCTCACACAGAGCCCAGGGGCTGCTGCCCTGCCAAGGCAGGTGATCATTTCCAAAATGTTTGAGTAAAAGGTTGCTCCAAATAGCAATCTGTCAGTATTTGTGTCTTAAACACGTGGCACTGACTGCCAGGGCATAATCCCTCGAAGGAGAGGGCAGAGGGGGCAGGTGATGCCACCTCTGAGAGGGCACCGAGCTGTGGAGGCTCCTGGGTCAGCCCTCACTGCTCTCTCCAGGAGAGAATCTTCACAGGAAAGCTGTTTTTCTGAAGGAATTTTGCCTGTGCAGTTATTGCAGGAACAGCTCCTGGCAAAAGGAGCTCTTGTGAGTCAAGTGGTGGAATTTTGCGCTGAGGGATAAGTAGACAACGTCCAACTGGTTTGTGGGAAGGGACAGCTGGGATGGGGAGACACACAAAGAGCTTCGCCCTTCCAGCTGGTGAGGGAAAGGAATTCTGAGAGCGGCAGAAAAAGTCCAAACTCTGCTCCTATACCCCGACCTACACATCATAAAGATACATAAGAAGTTGAACTAAGATGAATGTGTGGCATTTTATGGCTGTGTGGCACCCAGCAGAGTTTTAGGCAGGATGAGCAGGTGTGGACAGTCCTGAGTCCCCAGCACTCGCTGGCAGCAAGTGCCAAAGCTTTTGGAGTTTCCCCTTTTACTCATGGCATGAGTTTCCCCTTTGATTAAACAAGTGATGCTTTGCTTAATTTGTCTGTGTTGGCTATTTTTATGAAACATGCACTTAATTAAGAGAAATACAGAAACATGTTTATTCTCAAGATTTATGCGAAAAATGAGAACCCCACTGAAATTTCCAGTAGTGAAGCAATTAAGTAATGGAATTCCACAGTATAAACATAGTATAATTCAACTATAAACCCGGTGTCTAAGTAATGTTAATGAGCTGACTTGGAGCTACAAAAGCTTGAAAAGTTCAGTTACAGATGAAAATGGAATTTGTTCTCAATTATAACTGAAAGAAAGTCAGTTTGCATGAGGGATGGTCTCCAGCTGGAGCCCCCAGAAAACTTCCCCACGGTTTGGGCTGACAGGTTGCAAAATTTGCAGTGGCTTGTTTAAATCTTTTTCACAGTACCTAAATATTCTATTTTCTGCAATGCAACACAGAGTCTGAGGATCACAACTTGGCGATTATGTCTGTAGGAAGAAGCTCAAACCAATCTGACACATTAACAAGGCTCCAGCTTGAAAACTGACAAAATGTGAGGGTTTTATTTCAACTCGAACTGCGAATTTGTGCTGAAGTTTGGCAAATGTTGGAGCAAACCTTGTAGCTGGCAATCTGAATCCCTGTTTTCTGTAGAAAATTCCCCTCCCAGCCACTAGTTTGTGATGGAGCTTTTGGGAGCATGAGGGGCACCTTCTGAGAACTTTCTTGTTCCATATTCTTTTCCTCTGCTGCCAGTTCTGGTCTGATTCTCCCCCCCTCCTCACCCCCTTCTGTTCTAAGCTCCCATCTATTTTGGTAGATGTCTTTAAAACATTTTTCCAGGGTATGACCCAAGTAGTTTGCTGGGAAGGTGTGTGTCCACAGTGCCGAGGTACATCCTGCCAGCCCTGGGCTGACGTTCCACTCGGAGCCGCGTTCCTGGCCGGGTCCCGGGGGGCTTTCCCTGCCCTCTGGCCTCCAGGCTACATTTTCGTTTCTTCTCTTATTCCACTTCAGAATGTTGTTTCTATCACCTTCTCAGCCCAGTAAATAGCACGCTGAAGATTTATGATGTTTAAACTTCTAATGCCATGACAGATTTTATATATTTTTCACAGCATTATTCAGACGTGTTATGTTATGGTTAGTTCAAGTTCTGGTGCAACTGCTCCGAGGAACTCCTTCCTTGTGGGCAGCTCCTCTTTGCCAAGCAGTGTTTGCACTTGCTCCAGAGGAGGAGGGGAGGAATGTTCCATAAATGTTGCACAGGATTATTGCTGGGGATGGAGACTCAAAGCCTGAACCTGCAGCCCGGAGGAACTACCCACCACAGTCCACCTTTGAGGGGTGTCTGTCCTTGCTCCTTCCAGGCTTTCCCAGCCCGGACTGAGCAGGGATTGATGGTGCTGTCAGAGCTGAGAGAGGGTGGTGAAGGCAAAGACCACGCAGGGGTCCTGGGCAGTGAAGCACTGATGGCTCAGTTTGGGTGGGCATGGCACTTTTGGTCTTGGCTGCTTTCATACTGAATGTCCCCTAAACCTCCAGCAGTTTTGGTGACTGCTGCCCACCCAAAGTGGTTCTGAGCACCCTCTGCACCGGGGTTTGTGCTCTGGCACCACGGTCATCCTCTGTGCCTGGTCTGACGTTGGAAGGGTTTCCATCATGAAAACATACCAGTAGAGTTGAATAAGCAGCACAGAATGTACTCAGTGTTCATTCTGGGAAAAATCCTGGTCTTTCCTCTTACATTTTCCCTATTGAATATGTGACTATTAAAAAGAAAAGAAAACAAAAAAACCCCACCTAAAATGAATTAATCGAGGGGCACATCTGCTTGCCCTGAGTTCTTTTCACAGTGATACTAATTCTGTGGAGTTTCATGAGTTTATAAAACATTAACTACTTCTACAAGAACAACAAACATTGTTCCCTCCTCCCATAGATCCCAAACCCAGCTACCAGATGGACCCAGTACCCAGCAAGGGAATATTAATTTTGATGGAGAGAGACTTGGTGTTCTGGGTATTAAATTATGTGCCTTGGGAAATGCAGTACAGTAGATGTGTGTTTGTACTGAGTAGTGTCTTTGTCTTTCATATATAAAAACACTAATTAAAATATAATGTGAAAACCTGAGGTATGCTGGGGACGTTTTAGTGTGCTGCTAAGGTAAATAAAAATGAAACAAAAGATATATATAAATGCTGGGTCATTAAAAGTGCATTGTTAAACTGCTCTATGCCACAAAATTGCCAAATTAAGAGCTGAACAGGAATACATCTGGAATGAGAGCAGATTCCTGGGCCGTTCTCCCGAGTTCTGCGTTGGGTCCACGGTTCATTGGCTCTGCTGGGAACCCCTGTGTGCAGGACCAGCAGCTCCTGGAGCCCCTCCTTGCCAAGGCTCCTTTTACAGCCCCGGCAGGGTTAGCCCAAGGCTGGAGCTGAGCTCCAGGTGCTGCTGCCTGGGATAAACGGGCCCTCTGAACGCCCAGACCGGGGCCAGGCTGGGGCACTGACTGAGCTGGACCTGGGTGTGTAACGAGGGAAGCAGACAGGCTGTCAGACGAGGCGGTTGAGCCCCATCCTCTGCAGTTTAGAAGGTGGAATATCACACGTAAGCCCGGCCGATCTGCTGATGTTCAGTCACAGCGTGTTGCTGAGGGCAGAGCATCACGGCCAAGCAGCACTGCTTGTCCTGAGCTCATCCTCTGCCCAGGCAGGGGCCCAACCTCCCCTGTGCTTCTGGAATGGATCAGAGCACCCACTGCATCACGGCAGCCCTTCAGGCGGCCAGGGAACAGTGGGACTGTCCCCTCCAGAGCTGCAGGAGGTGCTCCGTGCCTCTGTCATCCTCTCTGGGACGGAGCACGTGCCTGCAATGAAGCAGCAGCTCCCAGCACTGAACTCTGAAACCTTTGCAAGAGCAAAGGTGTGTCCTCTGCACAGGGCACAGGCTGGTGTCCAAGGGGTGCCATCCAGTTTAGGAGCTGGGTGTCTTTCACCTGGGAGCTCGAAGGATGAGTTCTCGTGGGGCTGATGGGAACAGGCCGAGCAGCAGCCTGGCTTAAGATAACCAGGAGGTTCTGAGCATTTCCCTACGTCCATTTAGGGTCCTGCAGAGCAGCTCTCCAGCACAGGGTGGCTCAGCTCAGCACCTCTGGAATCTTAATCCAAAGCCCACCAAGATCTTTCTATCTGATTCATAGAATCATGGTTTGGGTTGAAAAGGACTTCAAATCTCATCTTTTTCCACCCCCTGCCATGGGCAGGGACACCTTCCACAAGCTCAGGTTGCTCCAAGCCCCTTCCAGCCTGGCCTTGGACACTCCCAGGGATGGGGCAGCCACAGCTTCTCTGGGCAACCTGTGCCAGGGCCTCCCCACCCTCCCAGGGAAGGATTTCTTCTGTATATCTAATCTAAATTTCCTCTCTGTCAGTTTGAAGCCGTTTCACCTCGTCCTGTCATTCCAGTCCCTGATGGATAGTCCCTCTCTGCCTTCCCTGTAGCCTCTTCAGATGCTGGAAGGTGCTGTGAGGTCTCCACACCACCTTCTCTTCTCCAGGCTGAACGTTCTCAGCCTGAGAAAGTTGATTCATCTGGTTTTGGGTTTGTGTTTCAATGTGTGAATGCAGTAACTCCTCCTTGCTACTTGCAGTATTGGACTCCTTATTAATAAATATCTCTCTGGGCAGAAATCCAAGGTTGAAGGTCTAGGGTACATTAGAGGCTACAAAAGGCCACCTTATCACCACTAGATTGCTTTGAGGGTGTGTAAGTCCCCTCCAGAATCTTCTCCCAGTCTTCCTGGCACAGGAACAGCCACGTTGGTAAAGAGAGAGAGAGAGGAAAAAAAAAATAAAATCTCTCTTTGTGCCACTATCCCCCTGAAGAAAAAGCTTAACATCTGATTTAAGTTTACTGAAATAACAACAGATGTTTATCTTGTATTGTATGGCACATGGCACTACATCTCATAAACCCCCTCCTGGAGCTTAAAGCGGAGTTTCTGCTCCCTCATTTGGACACTTGCAGGCTTTGTGCTCTTTTTTAAATGTTTTCATTTCTCTGGAGCTTAATCTGCTACCAAAGTATTTATAAGTATCACGTTATAAACCGTGAAACGAGGAATAGCAAAGGAGATTTTCAATACTTCCTTCCCCTAAGCACAGGACTGAGCAGCTACTTACCTGCAGCCCCAAAGAATGAAAAAATTGTGCAAACTTGCTGCAGTCTTCCATTAAGAAGAATCCATTCAGGGTGTGGGATTGGGGACAGATCAGTAGGGAAAAAAAATTATGCCTTGGGAAAGCCAAAAGTGGGGAGGAAAAATATAGGAAATTCTAATTTTTCTGAGACTCGTAGAAAGTGAAACATTTTGACTTCTAAAACCTGTGTGTATCTTAATGTGAAAATAGTGAATGCCTGTAGCTGGTGTATTTTTGTATATGTATATATATTTATGCAGATATTTATTTCCACTCATTGCAATTGTAGAAAATCTGCTGCAGAAATGGCAACTTTGTTCCAGCCCTAATCTGTGACTGTCTGTGAACAAAAAGAAATGAAAACATAAATAAAGGGAAAATCTCGTTCCCGAGGAATTTCTCCCTGGAAAGGGTGGTCAGGCCCTGGCAGGGGCTGCCCAGGGAGGTTTGGAGTGCCCACCCTGGAGGTGTCCCAGGCAGGCCTGGAGTGGCACTCAGAGCCCTGGGCTGGGGACAAGGTGGGGATGGGGCACAGGGGGATCCACGGGCTGGGAGGGCTTTTCCCACCTCAGGGATTGCAATTGTTGATGCACCAGAGGGCGAATACTGGGCTAACAGGGACACTGCACAGCTCAGAAGGTGCTTGGGCTGCTGGTGCTTCAGGTGACAAAATAAATCCCAGGGATGGACAAGAGGCACCCCAGGCAGAGCCAGTGTCTTGTGCAGAGGGGAAATAGGAGCGTCCTGATCCTGCCCAGCCACGTCACTGTCTTCAGCTGAGACAGGTTTTTTTCTGTTTTCTAGATATTTCTGAGCTCCACTGATCCATGACTGTTGTGGCTTCTCTTCCAGCCTTTCCTCTGCCTCTGGTTTATTTTATGTATGAACAAACGCAGCCCTCCTTTGTTTCCTCCACTGAATTCTTTATTTATTATTTCCTAAAATGATTTGATTTTCCCCCTCCTTCCAAACACATATGATTGCAATAAGCCCATACAAAATAGGACCAAGAAACAAAAGGCTGAACATGCTGATAATGTACATTTGGTTTGTATTTATCGTTTTAAGATGTGTTTTAATTGGTTCACTACCAACATCCTGTAACTTTCAGTCAGACAGAAGAGAAACCTGTTTCATTTTAAAGTCACTTAATTTCTTCCCTCTTTCAGCTGAGAGTAGTGGGTAAGGCCCTACTGTGGTATCTTCAAATTTAATTTCATTAAAACATTTTTTAAAAGAGGGTTACAATGCGTCTTGGTTTGTGATTCTCCCTGGATTTCATTGTGAAATGGGTTTTTAAAAGAACAAGGACAAAACCCATGTTTTGATGCTTTGGAACATAAACCTTCATGCACAATTTCTAACGAAAATATGCAGCTATAAACCTGGAAATAAACAGTTTTTCTTGTTATTCCAGGAGCTTAATCTGTTTAGTTTAATGAGGAGAAAGTGGAAAGGTGACAGAAATGTCACCTTAAAGTGCTTACCTACAGCAAAATTCGAGTCAATAGGCTAAAGGTGTGACAACACCCAGTTTAATAGAAACCTTTATTAAAAAAAAAATAATAATTAAAAAGTAGAAATCCAGGAAAAAAGGGTTGGGAGAATGATCTGAAAGATCAGCTCATACACCCCCCTGGACACCAGGAAGGAAAACGTCCCCTTGGTGGGTCTGCCAGCTGTTTGAAGTGAGTGTGTCCCTCAGAACTCCCCAGGGCAGCGGTTCCACCTCAGACAATTCACCAGGGCCCTCGAGTTTATCGCTGAGAACTCAAGGGCTGAGGTTTGGTGCCTCCTGAAAGGTCTGTGTGCTCTGAGCAGGAACTGCTTTGAGGAAGTCTTGCTGTACAGGAGGTCACCCTGGGAAGCCACAGGACGGTCCCTTCTGACCTTGCCCTTTAGGAGGTCACTGTCACTCTGACCTTGGACTTCAGGTTATCATTTGGGATTAACAGTTTTCATAGATATTTTGTGTTTCAGAGGGTTAAAAGTGTCCTTCTGCTCCTCCTGAAATCGGAGCTAAATAAAACAGGGGACAGCTGCAGGTTTTTCTGTCTTTCACCTCATTGCAACACATTCTGTGCAACATCCTGACTTTGTTTCACCCGTGATGGTTCCAAAAGCTCTATTTAAACACCAGATTTGGTCACCTGGCACGTGTGTTCTGCTGGAACTTGCAAGGGATTTGAATGGGGATTGATGAGCATGTTGAGGTCACAGGCAGACCATGAGGATGATGAAAGTCCTTTCAGATGATTCCACAGCCAGTGCTGTCTCTTCTCAGGTAACTCTGGACCAGGGATGTCCAGACTTGCACACAAACTCTCTCCTCCACGGGAAAAAGTGTCCCCCCTCCCCTCTCCTGTGTGATAAGGAATTTCTGCTGCTGTGGTGAAACTGTTTTATGTGGTCAGTCCAAATCAAGAAGTTTATTAACAGAAGTGGTAAAGTGGTGGCATTACCTGGGAGTTTTCCTGGGTTGGTGTCAGCCAGCTGGAGACCTGCAGGAGCTGCCAGAGCAGGGCAGGAGGAGCCCCAGGGGACTGGGGGTGCTCAGGGTGAGCTGTGAAAGGCTTTTCCCACAAAACTGAGCGGTTTCAAACCTAAGGTCTTGAGAAGGAGCTTTCCTGTCTCTGAGGAGGGTGAGGAGTTGGACACTCCTCAGGAAAACTTATGGAAACTTTAGTTTTTGTAAATGCTGCAGTTTCCCTTTTCCCTTTGGCCACTGGAAAGGTGGGGAGGGGGAAAGATGGAAAATGCTTCAGTTTGTTTGTTGACCAATTTGGTAAAAAAGAATGCTGGGAAGTGTCTTTTTCCACGGAAGTCCTTGCTGGAAGCCTCAGTCCAGCTCTGCCAGCCTGAGCTCTGCAGGGGCTGGGTGGGAGATCACAGCTTGGCTGGCTGTTTCTGCAGCATTTCTGTGCTTCTGCACAAGTGAGAGGGGCAAAGGCAGGGAGTGAGTGGGATTCAAGCCACAGTTTGGAAGCATTAGTTAGGAAGGAAGGGCCAGTATTGCACTGCTGTGTTATGGGGAGTTACTCCAGGAAGGAGGGATCCCTCCGGCACTGGGATCACAGGATAAATAACAGTATAAATAACTCTGTGTGCTTTAAACCAAATACAGGATCATTTCTTTAGCTCAGCACGCTGGAAGTTTGCCAAGGCTGTGCTAATTATATTGTATCTTGTTTTTATCATATATGTTACAAACGATTTCTTATGCCAAAACGTCTGGACACGTTTCCCCAGTATCCCATTACCAGTTTAGGTTTCTGCCCATCCTCTCCCTCGTGCTGATTTTTCCTGTAGTTTTCTGTGCCGTGACCTGCTGCCACAGCAGTGCTGCTGGGGCAAGTTCCTTAAAAGTGGGTGAGAAAGGCAAAGAAAAAAGCAGGGTTGAAGTGCATCATGATGCAAACACACCCTGCGGTGTGTGTGACTGTGCCCCGCTGGAGGCACCTGCAGGGCGTGTTTTCCCTGCTGGAAATCACACAAGCTTTGCTGTCCATGGAAATCTTGCAGGGAGCAGCTGTGCCACTAAGGAAAGAGCTTTTCTGCTGCAGTATTCACAGAAGAGGTAGATAAAGGCAAAGGGGTTTGGGCCAGAGCAATGCAGAACTCGGAGGGAGAAGAGCTGAAGCGATGGAAGATAAGAATAAAGAGGATGCAGAGTGTGATCAGATGCAAAAGGAGAATAAGGGGAAAAAGGTGGCTGGGACAAAAGGGGTCAAAAGGGCACAGAAAATAAGAAGTGGAGTGGAGGGGGAGCATTTCTGTGCTGCAGTTTTCCATGAGACCTTTTTAAGGTAGACATCAGTTTAAAACACTGGCTGGGAGAACCTCAGAAGGATAAAGTTTTATAACTCTAAAGACAACACGACTTAAATGGAATATTTTTGTTTTAGGGAAAGTTTTCACCTTGAACACTTGAATAGAAAAGGGGGATGCTCGTTGCAGAAGCAGATAGTGCTCGGTCACCAGGGTTTCCAGGCTGCTGGAGTGCTGTGCTGGGGTCAGGCATCTCTGCTGACGGTCCCTGATCTGGGCATGGAGCCCTTCACCCCGAGCAGTGAGGGCAGCAAAGAGCCCGAGAGCTTCGGGAAGGGCAGGGGAGCTTCCCCGTGGCTCTGGAGGAATAATTTTCCTGGAAACACCCACGAGATGCTCCGTCATATCCAGTTCAGGGGAGAAGTCAGTCACCAAAGATGACAAAGGGGTCCTTGCTCTTGAGGCCTGAGATGCTGATGAAACACTCTTTGAACTCTTTGAGGTTTCTTTGGTTTCTTTCTCTCTCTCTCTTTTTTTGTCCTTGTGGGTTTTTGCTTTCTTCTGAAGAACAAAAAAGTAACTTCCCATGCAGATCTGGCCTGTGCAGGACAAGGACTCTTTTGAACTATTTTACATACAGTCCCTATTCAAAAGAATCTTCTTGCAGCTTCCTGAGGAGCCCTGACAATGTTCCATTTGGGTGAAGACATGAGGAGAACAGGATTACAACTGGCTGAGGCCCACTGGGGCACTGCTGAGGGAAAGGGGCAGGATTCTCTGCTGTGTTCCTTGTCCAGTGGTGAAATAGATCTGAATCCTGAAATTCTCACCAATTTTATTCATCTGAACATACATAACAGAATTATTCTTACTTAATATTAGTTATTGTTATGCTTTCTATCGTGGCATGTGCAATTCCCGCTGAGCCTGAGGCCTCTGATGCCAAGAGTTCATGTCCAGAGTGGGAAAGATCCCAAACTAAAGCTGGTCAGAAAACCTCTGGCACGTTTTCCATGTAAACATCTCAAATGTATAGTTTCCTCAGCAAAGATATCAACTCAGCTTCTATTTAAACAAAGCCTATTTTTAATTCTGTAGATAAAAATAAATAAAACCAAAACATACTGGTTTTCCTTCCCAGGGGACCAGAACATCTGGATGGTTGTTCTTTGCCAGTTCTCCCCCGAAAGAGTCCAGAAGGAACACAGAACTTCCTTAGCTCAGACAGCTCCAGGGGGTGAAGCTCTGTGGGAAGGTGACAGAAAAGTGGCACTGAACGTGGCGCAAACAACACGCAGGTGAATCCAGGGATGGGAGTCCTGGAAGGCAACGTTGCTGTGCTTCCCGGTTGTCTTTGTTTCTCACATGGAAAAGCAGCACCTGCTGAGGAAAACAACCTGCAGCACTTCTCGGCAGGGCTGCGCAGGAACGCGGTCAATGGCGGGTTTAGGTGGTGAGGTGGCGGCGACGGGAGAACTCCGGGAAGCTTTCCCGAGGATTTCCAAACAGAGGGAGCGGGAGCGTGGCTGGGAAATGCAGTCCTGGCAGCGCAGGGGGTGCTGTGCCAGCTGGTCACCAGGGCTGCTCTGAGCCCTCTGCTCGCTCTGAGCCGTGCTCAGCGGGTCAGGACAGGGCTGGCAAAGGCTTGGGTTGATAAGGGGTTGCCTAAATTAGGCTAATGATGGGCTCTCCTGGGTAATGCAGGGGACAGAAAGTTCAAAGCCTGGTATTTCTGTGCACAAAGTCCAAATACCTGCCAAGTCTCTTTGATGAAGTGTCTTTGTCAGAACGATTAAATGAAGGTTAAAAAGGCCAGACCTTTTCTCAACGTATTTGACTTGCTCTTTCTTTCCTCTCTTCAAGGTGTCTTCATGTTACATTTATTTGCTTCATGAATTCTTTATTACACTAATCAGTCCTGATGTACAAACTCATTAGAAAATGAGCTGGAAATGTAAGATCTGTCAAATTTCAGAGACTTCTGACATCGTTAGACTCAAGGGCCTTTTTGCAGAGAAAAGAGAGAAAGGAAAGAAGCTAATGAGGAAATGTCAGATAATGTAGAAGTCAATCTGTTTGGGGATGAAGTTTTACAAAGTTCAGAGAGAAAAGTTGTAGCATTGCCAGGGTAAAAAACTAATTTTTTTTTAAATGTAAATTTTGGCACAGGGGATTTTTTTTTCCTTATTGTGGTGTTACTGCACATTTCTGGTTTGGTTTTGTAATGGACGTTTTAAATCAGTTTATCACGTTGCTTTTTTAATGATGACACAGAAATGACTGGAAATAACTATCTGAATGGGGCTTCCTAATGATATGAATTATCAATTTGCATTTTGGGTCTTGTGCCAATCTCAGCCCGAGCATTCCTTAGGGATGTGCCTGAGCATTCCTTAGGGATGTGTTGAGCTGCTCTGCTCGGAGGGGCTCAGCTAGGCTGAGCATCCCTGCCCTCCACCTCCAACCACAGAGCAGTGAACAGGAGCTGTGGCTGCTCAGCACCTCATAAAAACCAAACCCTGTGGCTTTTGGGGGGATAAAGGAGAGAAACTGGGCTCAACAAATAAGATAAGTTTGCTGGCAAACCGTTCGTGGCAGTGAAAGCAAAACCCGAGGCATTTCCACCCCCCATTAGAGGGGATTTCAGCCCCGGAGCTTGGCCTGCTCTGGAATCACTGGTCCCCGAGGAGCATCTCACCATTTCCTGCAGACACGGTGCCAGGGGCAGCTGCCCCGTGGCCGTGCCGGGGATGGCATTTTGGGCAGCTCCATCCCCGGCTTTGGGGCTGCAGCTGCACCCCGGGCAGGGCAGAGGTGGACCTGCAGGACCCCCCTCCAAGGCAGAACTGCTGCAGCCTGTGGGGCAGGGAGGGATGATTCATCCCCAGTTCTCTTAAAATCAGATTAGAGAGGGCAGGCCCGTGAAAGGGAAGGGGGTATGTTCTGCTTTGCAAATCCAGCTCCATCAAAAAGGTGTCAAAGAACCGGCACTTCCTTCTTAGTTCTTCCCCCTCTTTCCTTCCCCTTTCTGTCTCTGGCTGATGTCTTGCCTTTTTTTACAGACAAAACCCACATCTCAAATTCCTCCTCTTCGAAGCTGGTCAGGTAAAGCAGTTTCATTAGTCCCTCAGGAAAGACTCGGGTATTTTCTTCACCTGAGGGGTGTGGATCTGAGTTGTGAGGAGCAGTGCAGGTTTCTCTGCCTCATCAGACCCATTCCCACAAGATTCCACCCCAGGGCAGCAGAAGGTGAAGAGCTCTGGATCAGGGTGGCTGCTGCTGACTTTGGGTAGGTGCTTCTATTTGCTTTACTTGTGACTTTGCTCAGAAAAAAATAACTGCAGGTGTCTTTGCACCCAAGTCTGCTTAAAGTCATCCTAAACTTCTCCCCAGATCTGTCACATCACTGTGGGGTTATCGGCCACAGCTTGGAGATTCCTCCCTCTTTCCCTTCATTCCCAGTGTTCTGATCAGTTCTGGCTTACTTGCCTTTGAGTGTATCTGCCTGAGGCCTGGAGCAGGAGGATATTAAAGGCTATTTCTCTTGCCAACCAAAACCCACTTCTCTGCAGGTCTGAAATCTAAGCACACACCTAAACTGTTATTGCTGGCTTTGGCATTTTACAGCCACTGGCAACCCTTCACTTTGTCTTCAGTCTCCATTAGCAGTCCAAGCTGTGACACCCATTTTGTCTGGGGGATCTGATCTGAGTTTGGGTGTTGTGCTTCCAGAGGCAGCACCAGCCTGGGAGCCCTGGAGGAGGTTCCCTCTGGTCACCCCTTTCCAGTGATCACTGTTCCCACTGGCAGCTTCCAGACCCCTCAGCAGTTGTTCTGTGCTCCAGTGCCACACAGGGAGGAAAGGAATACCCAAATTACATCACAGAACAATTTGAAAGGATTGATGTTCTCTTTCACCAGAACCCAG
>JAYRBT010000056.1:4368928-4393867 GCA_036023395.1 Myiotriccus ornatus | reverse complement strand
ACAGGGAGGAAAGGAATACCCAAATTACATCACAGAACAATTTGAAAGGATTGATGTTCTCTTTCACCAGAACCCAGTACTGTTCTTTACGTTACAAGGAAACTTCAAAATCAAACTTCTTGAACAATTCTCCTTGGAAAGGGCTGCAGGACTTGCCGAACTGAGGAGTTTTCCTCCCCACAGCCTGGTTAGCTCTTGCTGACCTACACTTAGGAACCTTCAGCACTGCTGGTTCTCTGTCTTGATGTTAATTATTCCTCCTGGTAAGGTCGCTCTTCATTTATTTCTTTCTTACCTGGTTTATCTGCTCTTCCCTCACCCACTTTCTGCAGCTGGGACAGCCAGGGGTGGGAGGTGGATTAGATGCTGCACAATCTTTGCACCAACTGATTATTTGTGTAAATAAGCATTTCACTATCAAACCAATTATGTTTATATGAAAAAAAATCCTTTGATACTTCCTTCTACTTTTTCCTATCTGCTGTTACCAAAAGATACCCAATCTTAACACTGAAAACTTAGATAAGAGATGGATAGAAATAGTAGATGGAAGAAAAAAAATCACTTCCACAGCCCAATGTACCTGGGCTGCCTTTCCCTCTCAGAGGGGGTCAGTGAATTTTCACTCCTTGAGACGTCTTTGGCCGCTCTTTGAGTGAGTTCAAACACATTTCTGAAGCCATATATGGGGAAGTTTACATTTCTGCCAAGTGCGTGTTGATAAAGGGGAGACTTTGATCCCTCTGCCTGTCAGTTGTACCTCATGTGCTGGGTCAGGACAAAAGTCTAAGGATAGTTCCCTTAACAAATGGATTCTGCTGTCTCTGAAGTATTGCATCTGTAACAATCAGTGTGAGCTGCCAGGATTGTGCTTGCAGGGATTTACCTGGGGGAAACCCTCTGGGGAAGAAGTGGTTGGAAACATCTAAGCTAACCAGGCTCATCCCAGTTGTGAAACAGCTGCTGGTGGGAAACAATCCCTATTTATGGAGGCTCTGCAGGTATTTAGAGGCAAATACACACCTGCATGAAAGGCCTATAAATAGAACACCTGACACTGCCTCCACTGGTTGTGTTGTTGCAGTGGCTGCAGCTCATACAGACAAGTTTTCCTACACAGATTTAAGTGGATTATTAGAGGGAAAGGAGTAATTTTGTGAAGAGTTAGTGCTGCTGCCAAAATGCAGCAATTTTAAAGCAAAGGAGCTTCCTGAATACTTGTACTTTTATGCTGGCCTGACCTGGGGCTCAGGAAGTTGCGGATGCTTGAAGCAAAAACCCATTAGAAAAACAAGGTGAGCCTCTGTGTATAATCACTGCTGTGTCACTGCCTGGCTTTGGGCAAAGACTGGTGAAGGGCACAGGGCTTTATACTTCTTGTGGAAGTGCTTTGTGCTGCTAAAGGCCAGGGCAGCAAAAGAACTGCTAAAGCAGTTCAATATTAAATGTACCCTCTAAAGCAAGCAGGGGATGCTGAGATTGTATTTGGTTTTATTTAACACCGTTTTGTTTGCACTCAGGGCGGGTGTGAGTGGTCTGGACTAAGCTGCTCTTAGCTAGGCTGGCTTTGGGGATGCAGGCTTCAGACTTGGGAAGGCAGGATGTCTGGCTCTGCCCTGCAGGATAACCTGTGTGTGGTCACTCCTCTTGGCTTTGCAGTGGAGGGATTTGTTGGTTCTTTGGGGAAAGGACTCTCTTGCTGCAAGTTGTTCCATGTCCAGTGTCTGCTTGAGGTCTCTGGGAATTGCTGTAGCACAGATAATCGCCTCAGATGAGTGAAGGCGACCTCAGCTTGGTGTTAACCTGCTCGTGGGCTCCCCTCGAGCAGAAGTCCAAACCCAAATCCCTTCCAGCAGCGAAAGGTGTGTTCGTCCCCTCAGGGTTTGCGTCCCGGACACACTAAGGGCTGGTGGATTTCGGTCTGAGACAGGGGCTTTTGTAAATCATGAAATAAAAGAGGAGCTTCTGTCCTGTTATTCTGAAATAAGTCCGTGGCGCCCTGCCCGCAGCTCTCCCGGAGGTGACAATGCCAGCGTCCCTCTGCTTTGTCCCCCTGCCCTGCCCACTGCAGATAGTGCCGGCATCCGCCTGCGCCCAGTGCACAGCCTCCAGCGCTGCTCCCAGATGAGTTAAACTTTCCCCCCGCCCTCCCCTTCCTTTCTCTTCTTCCCACCTCCCTCCCTCCCTCCCTGGTCCTTGACAGAGGCGCAAACACTCTTAAATGAGAGATAGTGGCTTCCATCCAATGGAGCCCCGGTTAATCACCGAACATCGTGGGAAAAGCACAAGATGAGGGCCGAGAAACAGCCCATTGTCTGGGCAAGATTAAAGCCCCAAAAGCCGTATTGTCTGCTGAGGGGATAAATCTTCCTGCTGTCACTCAAGCACTGAATTAAATTCCCCTTCATTTCTAAAGGGGCTTATCTGTGCTGAATAGGCTGTTGCGCCACAAGCGTAAGGGAACGTATTAAGTGAGCTCCTGTCTTGGGCACCTTCACAAATAGACGAAAAACAGGAGCAAATCTGGAAGGGGCGGGCGGGAGGGGGAAGATCAGGAGTGCTTTGGGCTGGGGGGTAGAGGAGGGACGTTAATTGTTCTCGCAGGTCGTTATTGCTGATGGAGGAGGTAAATGAAATGGCTGTTCTGGTTGACTGTCCAGCTTCCTCCCATTGACATAAACAGTGAGCATCCTTCGGTGCCAGGGTGGTTTGGGCAAAGGGATGGCCTTGCACGGTCCGGGGCATCCCAGAGTGACAGCGCGATCCTTGCTGGGGTCCCCAGGGGAGGACCCAGCCCCTGGGGGATGCCGAGGCTCGGCTTAGGTGTGCTGCCAGCACCCTGTGCCACCCAGGTGGTCCGGGGAGGGCGATTTCCGAGGGGTTTGTGAGGCGCTGGCTCAGCTGCTGGAGCTGGCTTCCCCTCAGCAGCCCCGGGGCTGGGCTGGGCTCTGCTGGGAGCTGGGGAGAGGAGGAATCTTTGGAGCAAGGCAGTGTCTCCAGGAGCAGCCCCACAGGCAACAGCAGCGCTCGCTGCTGCTTCTCCGAACGCTTCCTCTGGTGGTTGGCAGTGGCCCGGCACTGCGAGGACATGGGACACGCGGTCACCGCTCGTGTCTCGGGATTCTCTCCTCCTCCTTCTGCTCCCCTCCCAGCGTTCCAGCCGGAGATGCCTCGGTGGGAACGAACGCTGTGCCGTTAGTTTGGTGGCTCAGGGAGGTGTTTGAAACGCAGCGAACGGGGCTGCGAGGGGCTGGTGGGTGCACCAGGTGTCAGATCACGAGCTCGAGGTGTTGGAGCTGCTGGGGATCTGCTCCTCGGGGGATCCCAAAGGCTGGGGTTTGGGTCCAGCTCCCTTTGCACTCCCAGGGCCGAGCTGTCATTCTTCTCCAGTCCTGTTATAACTCAGGGAAAGGGCAAACAAACGCTTATTTTCTCATGTTAGCTGGTATTCCTTGGTGCCAAATCAGAACAGTTGCACCAAGCCAATCTTTAATATCTACAAATCAGAAGTGATGCCATTCTAACTATGTAGGTAGGACTGAATTCTGCTTCCTTGTTGATAATATTTCTTTTTTTCTCTCTGTCTCTCTCTGATCAGAATTTATTCTTTTTTTATTAACTCTTACTGTGCCTTTGGTGATGATTAGGGCGTGTGATGCTGTGCTCATCTGCAATCTTCATGGGCAGCCTGGTTGGTTTGCACTTCTGCAAAATAAATGCATATGGAAAAAGTTCATTATTGCAGTTAAAGGCTGGAGAGGAACTGGTTTTGAGCCAAAGCTGAGCATTCTACTGGCTGTGCATTTACAATGCAAATGCTAAAGGACAGCAGCATTTATGTTTCTATTTACCACATAAAATATTAACTAGGTAAAACATACACCCAGCTCAGGGATCAGGCTTTGCAGTCGAACAAACAGATGATTATATGTCCCCTTGGTGGCAGGGGGTTGGATTAGGGCCTCCTTGGTACGATTTGGGAAGTGCTAAACAGGATTTTCTGCATCCTGAGTGGAGTTTCCTCTTGTTGATAGGGTTTAATGCTCCCGTGTGCAAATCTCTCACTGTGCAAATACCTCCAATCTCTCCTCTTAGCCACCCAAACCATTGCTCAAACAAGTGGGTTTACACCTGCTTACCAGATTAATTTAATTAGCCAAAAATGGAGTGAAAGAACTGGCTTGAGAACAATAGTTCCCAAAGAACACTTCTTTCTATTTCTTGTTGGTTCTGGTAATCTAGTGGAAGCTGGATTGAGATATTATTCCTCTTAGTTTCCTGGCTTTTTGTTTCAATACACTGACTTGAGAAAATAAATGATCAGAATCATGTTTTGAGGGGATTTTATATTTGGAATTATACAAAGTAAATTTTTTATACTTCCTTCTTATGGAAGAGCTGATCTAGTCTCTCATTTTAAGCAGACAGCCTTTCACAGCAAAGAAGGGGCCTTGTAGTCAAACTGTCTTTTCACATTGATCCTCCTTTACCATTTTAAAGACACCAGACAGATTCCTGTTTTAGTAAATCCACATTTTCTATTAAATACAGTTATTTCGAGGTACACTGGATGGGACAAAGTAAACCCACTGAATAATATGCATTAATTTGGTTAGAAATCAGCTGGTATTTTCCTATTGAATTGAGATCACAGACTGCTCCATGCATTTCTCTTGATATTCTACAACCTTTTGGAAAAGGCACAAGCTTTAAGTAAAGCACCTTCAGAGTCCTACATAATGCTACTTTCAAAGTAATTTGTATTTAAAAAATAATAATAACAAGCAAACAAACTCGTCAGCCCATAGGATGCTTCTGCCCCGCGGCTTAATGGCACAGGTCTTTATACATCCAAATCCAGCAGCTTTCAATAACAAAGGACGAAATTCATGAAACAAATTGCTTCCCTCGTCACAAGTCACACTCTCGTGTGCCAGGGGAAGGATGTGTTGATAACATTAAAATAGTTTGGTCGCCGATGAATTGTAAATTCCCACCGAGCCTCGGGCCTCGGCAGCGAGCTGTGAACAGCGTGGGGCTGGACACAGAATGCTCTCAGATTGGGGCATTCACCACTTCATTTCTGTAATACTTCTAGGATAAGAGCTAAGGAACACCACGGGGAGATTTTTGGTAGGCAGCCTTGAGGGGGAAAAAAAAAAAACCAGCAAAATATGCAGAGGCGATTTAATGAACATCCAGGGCTCTTTAGGGCTGCTCTGGTGGAACTGTGAGCTCTGGCTGCGACTTTCGGGGGCAGGGGAACAAAGGAGAAATGTTCCTGAGTTTCCTTCCTGACAAAAGGGAGCAGGTTTGCACCCTCTGAAGAGGGAGCTGATCCTCATCCCCAAGCAATTGCACCGAGCAGGTTCTGCAGTCAGCGGTGCTCCAGCACAGCCTCTGCTCCTGGAGGAGATCTGAGGGTGGGAGAGAAGTCTGGGGCAGTTTGGGACTCTTCTGCTGATGGGACTGCAGGGACATGGAGGTGCCTGAGCCCTGGATAGTGGAACTCTCAGCTCCTGTCCCCCAGGCACTGGGAGCTGTCAGATGAGTGTCCTGTGGTGTCAGCTGTATCTGCTCAGGGGACTGTGCAGAGCTGTGGGTGGCTGGCACATGCTGGTGCTTTCCAAGGGGTTGTGATGAAGGCTGATGGTTGCCTCTCACTTGAGCCCAGTGACCTCTGGTGCCAGTGCTGCAGAGCAGAGCTGGGATAACGCCCTGAGGGACCCGTCCCTGGCAGGTTTGTCTGCAGGATCCCACCCTGAATGCTGGAGGAACCGTGGATTTCACAGAAATAACAGCAAAACGCTGTAGTTCTGCTCTTTACTCTTCCCCAGTCACTGTTCTAATCAGATCTTTGAGTTATCCAGCTCAGCTCGGATCCAGCCAACCTCCCAGCAGCAAAGGCAGGGGCTGGTGGCTCTCTGTGCCAGGTGGGGTGACCCCTCCCCGATCTGAGCCTGCCCTCCTCCCTCAGGGCCCTGAGCTCTGCTCAGGGGGGCTGGCAGGGCAGGGGGACCCGGCTCTGGGGAGCTCCTCCTGCGGGTCAGGACACCTCGGCAGGGCCCAAAAGGGTTAACAAACAACCGGCCTGGATGGCTTTGTTCACTGGAAATCTAATCAGATGGTAACCTACAGTCTATATCCAAGCAATCCTTTCCTTATGATAGTGATTAGTATTACACTGGGAATGAATAGAGCGAGGAAGGATTCCTATGGTAACCTTCCAAATGCATTCCATGGGCAGGCTCTGCCTACTCACAATAATTACGTTCTTAACTGGTCTAACAAACGGCATGCTAATTAGCTGCTTAACCAGCCCCAGCTCATTATTACCAAGGTTGGGCAGGCTTGAGTAAAGTGACCCAGAGAGAACAGGCCCACTTAAAAAAAAATAATAGTAATAATAAGACATTTGTCAGATTGGCCATGAAGATGGACCTCCTCCACGGTGACAGGGCTGCCTTTGTGCGGGGACTGGCCTTTTGGCAAAGCCACCTACCCTCAGCAGAGAGCTTCAGCTTCCCTGCAATTCCGCTTCCTGGGCTGCCTGTGCCTTAGGTCGGCATCTGCAGCACTTCACAGTGAGCTACAAGTGCCACCAGGGATTGTCCCAGCTCTGCTTGGACTTCTGAGCCACCAGTGACCTTGCTCCAGAGTGGCTGGGCCTCGCCGGCTTGGCTGAGCTCTGGGTCTTGTCCTGTGCTTGGAGAAAGCCTGCTGGTTGTTATTTTCTGGGATAATCTGCCACCTCTTGCTCCATCCAGCCCCTCCATCCCGGAGCTGTGGGGTTTGTTCTCGGAGGGTGAAGGGATTTCCTGGGGTTGGGGATGGCACCCACTGCCCCCAGATTTAGGTGGGGTAGAAGGGGCTCAGCTACTCTCCCCATCAGCCATCCTTCCTGTTGGCCTCAGGACTGAATCTCTGGTGAGGGAGAAGCTAAACTGAACCTCACCTGCCACTGTCATGGGGGGGTTTCATCAGCTGTGTTTGCTTTGTTTGCTTTCTTTTTTTTTCCTCACAAAATATTTAATTTCCTGCTGCTCCAAGTGGTGGCTTTCAGTAGAGGGGGAATAGGGAGATCAGCACTTTCTTTGCTCTTGGAAAGGTGTGTGGTGGGGCAGTTTCCAAACTGGACTGTGCTTGGGAGGCTCCTGCTTGAAAAAAGCCTCAAAATCCAGTTGTCTTTCTGGCCAGTCAGCTTAGCTTGCAGTAGCTCCTGTGGTTAAGGAAAGATCACAAAAGTGAGGAGGTTTTAAAACTCTTTTTACAGTTCTTCAGTGTCAATCCACAAAGTTAATCCTAATGTCAACATAGAATAACACTATTTATGTGCCACGAAAGGCAAAGTCGTGCTATGGCAGAGCCTGCAGTGGCAGGGTTTGCTCTAAATACAATCTGTTCCATTTTTATGTCTCTGCACCAGCTGGAAATTCAGGCTCCTACCATGATTTCAAATATTGATTTGGTTAGCACACATCAAAACACTACCTTGAGATATTAAGCAGAATGTTTATTTTTGGGTTTCACACTCCAACCCTTTTAACACCTTAATGTGCTCGTGCGTTTTGTTGCACTCCTAATTATTTTTTCCCCTCTTCACCTCTGCAGTTTATTCCTACATTGTTGAAATGCAAGTGTATGAATAATGAAAGCAGGAGGAGCACGTTCACTCCACCAGAATACAGTTTCCTGCTTGGATTGGCTTACAGAGACCCAGAGGTCACAGAGGGCACGTTTGCAGCCAAAAAAAGGAGCTGTATTTACAATCTGTGTGATGAGTTTGAGAGTCAGGAGGTGGTCTCAGGTTGAATGAGAGGCAGATTTGTGCTCAGGTGTTGGTACATAATAGTCTAACTTTTTGGAAGGAGTATTTCTCTTATCAGCAGCAGTGACTTCCTTCACCTCTCTCTAACTCAGGAGGAATTTCTTCACAGAAAGGGCGGTCAGGCCTTGGCAGGGGCTGCCCAGGGAGGTGGTGGAGTGCCCACCCCTGGAGGTGTCCAAGGAAGGACTGGACGTGGCCCTCAGTGCTCTGGGCTGGGGGACAGGGTGGACTTGATGACCTCGGAGGTCTTTTCCAACTAATTGATCCTCTGATCGTGTTTATCAGTGGAACAGAAATGCACATTTCTTAGAGCAAAATACATTGCCATCTTTCTTCTTCTTCAGAAAACACTGGCAAACTTCATGCCAGCAAAACCTGGCAATATACACGTGCTGGTTTTGTCCAAGGGCTGATCTGTGGTTTGTGTCCTCCTTTGCAGGGATGAGGTTGGAGAAGGGCCGTGTGGCTCTGCAGGCAGACGTTGAAGGGATTGGGATTTGCAAAGTTGGACATGTGGGTGCCCAGTGATTCTACCATTCCCATAGGCAATGGCTATTGATGAACCAGAAAATATCCACACCAGGAGGGTGCCAGACAGAGCACAATGATTAAGGGATGAATATCCAGTTTGGTTATCAACTTATTTTTGTCCAGTGTAATATTTAATTACATGTATCATGCATATATTTATTTATCTTTACCTTGGCTGGGTCAGAAATACAAGGTACTGAGAGTGTTCACAAATATCTTGCATTCTGCCTGTTTAGCCCTTGTCATTAACATTTTTCATGTTAATAAATCTGCTCCTAGCTGGGTTTCCCCGCGGGTGGAGCAGCGTTTGGGGGTCGTGTTTCTGTCGTAACGGAACTTAATTTTCAATTTGAACATGGAAACATCTCCAAGACTTCGTGTTGAGTTCCTGTGTGCTCACCAACTGCAGGGCAGAGCCGGTGCCATGTGGGTGATGTGTCCAACCAGCGGAGGATAACGGGGCTCACGTTTCAGCTCTCGTTCAGAAGCTGCTCTTGCTGCAAGTTGAGAGCTGGGTAGTGAAACGACCCGAGAAAATCCCACACTGCTCCCAGGCCAACTCACATGTAGAATTATCACCTCCTGTGACTGCTCTGAGCGACTGGGGCAGCTCTAACAGCTGCAGCTGCGGTACAGAGGAGGGAAATCATGCTTTAGACACAAAAATCAGAATATTTTACCCAAGTTCTGTGTTGAATGGTGAATGTGATTTTAACCATCTGAGCAGAATGAGAAATAACCAAAGGGGTCCCCTCGGTGAAGAGGTGCTGCCAGTCAACCATGGGCTGGGGCAGGAATGCAGCCTGAATTCCCTTCTTTCCATGGGAATGGAACAAAAGCTCCAGCAACGTGGGCAGAGGGGAAAAGTACTTTAAAACTCATGCAGAGAAACAAACCCTTCCTGAAACGAGAGGAGCACACCAGGTGCCTGGCCTGACCAGGCAACCAGGATGCCCTCAGGTCGGAGGAGGATGACATCAGGTCTCCTCTTGGTGTTATGGGGACATGGCATAGAGATAGATGGGGACTGAGGAAGGATCCATGTTCTGGTATTGGCCAGAAATGTAATTATTTCTCAGTGTCTCGCCTCCTGTAGCACATAATTTGATGCTGAGAACTGTTTCCTCAGTTGATTAGTGGCTTTCTTGTGTCAGAGTTGCTCCTCTGTCCTGCAGGCTCGATATGGATGCTCCCACCCCCCGTGCCCTGGTCCCGGTTGTGTGAACACAACCAGGGCCCCAAGGGATGGGATTCCCAGCTGAAGGTCCCTGGAACAGCCAGGTCTGGGACAGGCTGTCCCTGCTCTGCAGGCTGCTGACCCAGGCTCCTCGGGAAGGGCAGGGTGGGAGTGGATGAACCAACTGGAATGTGAAGGGCTTTTATTTCTTCCAAGTCAATGCGAAGCGTTAGAGTCGCTCTGTCCCATCTCGAATAACTCACTGAACAGGAAAATAAACAGCTGAGTGGACACAGAAGACTTCAAGTCCTCTGGCCCCAGGTTTTTCAGCACTGCTGAGTGATTTTTGTATGTACAAAATTTCCTTTCACTGCTGACTCGGGCAGTGATGTGTGTTAAGAACCAGCTGAGACTTTGGCACTAAACTCTGCAGAATCTTCTATTTTGCTAGAGAAATCTTCTCCCTCTTCCCCAGATAAGCCACAACTTCTCAATTTCCCAACTCTGTTGGTAGGGAAAGCGGAGTTATTAACAAGGAGATGCCTAGTTTTCTGGAAGTAAACCAGAAATTGCTGGAAGTCTTCCTTGTGCTTGAAAATCGGTGGGGTTTCGGGATGTTTAGCTGTCGGTAGCCAGGACTCTGCAGATTTGGGGGGCCTGTTTGAAACGACACCTCCCAAGCTCCCAGAGAGATCCCCTCCTAATACACTTCGAGTTTGTGGTTCTGGACAAGCCCCTAACTCTGAACTGGAGCATATTCATAACCACCCCCATCTGTGTAAGGCAGAGAAGGAACAAGGAGTATGAAAACACAGCTTCTGAGAGCTCTGTGAAAGATTCCCATTATCCTGCCCCAGATGGCACCAGCTGTACTCCTGGACCAACACTAAATGACTGTGGCTTGTGCCAAATATGTACTTGAGTGGGTTGTACATGCCCTTTACAAATAGAAGTTGAATGTTAATAGATACTGAATGAAACCCACTGCCAAACCAAACAGAGCCCCTGGATATATCCAGGGCATGCAGGGAAATGACACATTTCAGCGGCGCTCGCTGCAGAATGCGTGCGAAGGATTTCAAAGTGTCGGTGGATTTAATGTGCTCCTCGCTAATTCTCCCTATGCTAATGGCTGTGTGAGGATGCAGGAAGAAGAATGAGGGAAGGTTAAAAGACCGCTGCACTGATATCATGTAAATTCAGGACAGGGTCAGCGTATGGTGTTGTAAACAACATCACATCTCGGAGTACATGGAGTTCTGATCCTTTCAGGTATTCGAGCCTTTGTCTGCTGATATAACGCTTGCCTGTCAGCCCCACGGTCAGAGGCCCAATCTTTTTTTCTTCAGTTGCTGAAAAGGTCCCAGCGCCACATCGGGGCAACACACTGGCTGCCTATTCTCCTTCCCCACGGAACGCAATCACTGGACAACTCTGCTATAATTCACTCCCTGGCCAGCCCTTTGAAAAGGTGGGCTGCCTCAGTGCTGTTAGCCCAGCAAGATAAATCATGTACTCGAAATTAACTTCCATTGAAAGGAAGGGGTGGAAGAAAAGCCGACTGGTCAGGCGGAGCATGCTAAAGAAAAGATGACTAGAGTTGATAAATGTCATTGCGGATAATTTGGGGGCTGTGATTAAGATCTTATCTAGGTAGGAAGTAAATAGAAAAGACTTAATAAAAGTCCTACCCAGGGATCCGTCCTTATGAACTTGTGAAGTTTTAATTTTTTTTAAGTGAATGTTGAGGAGAGCTCCAGAAAGGTCTTCATTAAAGGGAAAGTTGTTTTCAGGGCGCTGCCTAGAGAGATCTGAAAGGCGCCTGGGTGAAACTGTACGTCTTCCCCCCACTCCTTTTTCTTCTCCAGGGGAAAAAGAAAGCATCTTTGTCTAAAATTCCTTTAAAAAGTTAAAGGATAAACAACTGGGGGAGAGCTGATGAGGATTTCTGGGTAACAATCATCTGTTTTTTCTCTGCTCTTTTTCTTTCTTTAATGAATGGGCTTTGCTGCCATAAAATTCCCTACAAATGAAATGTAACCTTATCCCCAATATGTGTAAGGGAGAGAACGCAGAGGCCTGTTTGTCCATAAATTCACATACTGTTCACCCAGAAAGCACAAACCGCCTCCCATTTTTACTGTGCTGGCAAGAATTTGCTTTTAATATATTATTAGCAGTAGTTTGCCTTTTTTTTTTTTTTTTTCCCCTCGTTCAACCAATTACTGGAGCAACCTGCAAGCAGTGAGCAGGAAGCAGCAGTAAACTCGGTGGACATCTGTGAGGGTGAGTGACAGGGATCCGGAGCCCGGCAGGAATTCCCTGTCCCGAACAGGGGGAGCCTCCCCTCCTCCCTGCCCTGGCAGTGCTGCCTCTACAGGGAGGGAGCACAGACAGCTCTGCACAGCTGGCCAGATGTTTGCTGTGTAGGGACTCCTGTGAGCTAATGAGAATGCTTAAAATTTTATTGAAGAGTGTATCCTGTGATCTCTAACCTCCCTAATTCGGACTTAGGAGGATGCTGAGCTGTGAAGGGTTTCCAGAACCCTTGAAATGCCACCTCCTAAATCCCCCAGGCTCCTTATTTACTTCCTCCATGTCCTTTTATTACTTTCCTCGTTGCACAGAACATATTTCAATATGAAAACTGGATCATTTACTTAAAAAAAAAATTTAGGGAAAAGAACAGCCAAGGGCACCCAGAGAGGGGATGTGCAGAGTCAGGGGTGCTGTGGTGTTGCCCAGACTGGAGCAAATCAAGTCTGGAGAACTTGGGAGACAGAGAATGATTTTGGTGTGTCTCTAACCCCTTTGTATGTCAAAGTACTGCTCTTGCTGGTGCAAAAACAAATGGGCGAAGGCAAGAAGTGTGAGTAGTTTGTCTCTCAGAAAGACCCTGATATTGAGTAAATTATTAGACAGTGGTGAAGGACAAGAGCAGAACCTGCAGTAGCAAAGTGCTGTTGTGCTCTCAGACCTGCAGCTGCAGCAGGGAGGAAGATCTGGGGACGGTCCTACAGAAAACAAGACGTTTCCAGGCTCAGTTGAGGCTGCTCTTCACTGCAGATAAATTATTCTGGGTGTGCAGGTGTCGGTGTGGACACACCACGTCAGGCCACGGGGTGCAACGTTAAACCTCCCCAGCTGCAGGTGTGGGATGCACAGAGGCAGCAGGAAGCACTCTGAGCTTTGGGAAAGGAAAAGAATAACCAGTGCTGGAGGCTTTTACGAGAGCTGGCCTGGCTTTCCTAGGAATGCTGGCTGGAAGGTGCAGCTCCTGCAGCTCCACTGGAATGAAACCCGTGTTGCAGTGTGGGGCTGAGCCGCCCTGGCGTGGCCTGGGGAGAACTGCCCTGCTTGTATTTATTTTAAGACCCTGCAACAACAAAACTTGGGAAGTTCCAACGGAATCTGCAAATTTTAAAGGTGCAGTTGCCCTCCACGAAGTTATTTGCTGTGTGTTTGTGAGTTCCATGGGTTTGATGCCATGAGCCAAAGTTTGGGGTTTAGTGCTTCAACGAGAGGAATGTGTGCCCTGGGGAACTGGTCAGGTACTGCTCCTGTCACTGGGAGCCACCAGAGACTCTGCTGCTGCAACAAGGGTTATCTGCATGAAAAAAAAATCATAAACCAGCTCTAAATGCTGGCCATCAGACGACAAACAGATGCTGCTCTCGTGCTGCTTTTTGGGTTTGCAAGTGTGAAAATACCAATGGCCACGACAAAAATTTCAGTGCCAGCTAACTCCCATTTATAGAGCTGGTAGTGAGTGATGAAGTAGATGGAAATGATCAAATAGAACTTCCAATAGATTTTTTTTTTTTTGCAGATTTTTGCTACGAGATGCAAGCAGGTCTTAGAGGTGAAAAAGAAAACGACAAGTTTGCAATGCAACAAACACATAATTTAACATGGGGTTTATGTTTCTGAGCATTCCCTGCAAACTGCTCCGTTTTCACAACTGTCCAGGAACTTCTATTTTTCCTTGTAAGAGTTTGGGAAGGTGGTTACTGAGGCATCCTTACCTGCCAGCCTTCTGCTGGCCTTTGTCATATGTTTGCTGCAGAAAGTTGCATGTCTTTTTAGGAATTTCTCCACTGAAATCTAGCTTCAAATACAAAACCCATCCTCACTCAGAACATACTTTGATTCAGGAGCGCTTTCCAAGCTCTTGGCATCATCATTTTCCAGTGATCTCATCCTTGTGTCAAAATCTCCCTTGTTAATGACTCTGAGAAAACCAGGCACCCAATAAACTCGGTGTCAGGTAAAGAATACAGCGAGGATTGGGAAGTGACAGATAAAGCAAATATCCTGCTCCTAAACAAACACAGCAGGACAGGAGAAGATGACAAATGATGGGGTTGTGTCAGCCTGGAAACAGATTGGACTAATGGCACGCAGGACTTTGCACTCCGGGGGATCGATACTCCATCAGGAGAGAGCTGAGGCCTCGTGAACGGGTTTGCAGGGGCAGGAGATGTGCTGATAGCGTGTGCTGGGGGCTCAGCGCTGGCTGCAGGGCCCGGGTAAACCCCAGCGGGAGCCTGGGGGGCAGTTCTGGGCACCGGGATTTCCATGGGCTGGGGGGCAGCCCTTTCCCCCGGGAGCCTTTCCCTCGGTGCTGGCAGCGCAGCCGTGGCAGGGTCTGTGTCTTTGTGGGGTTTGGGCACTTTCGAGGACTTACAAAAAGAGTCCTGAAAAAATGGTTTATTTCTGGGACTTCGAGGGGGGCTGTGCACACAGGCAGAATACATTTGTTCCTTTTCCCCTTGTGTTTGTGCCCTTCTGTTCCCCGAACCCCCAGCTGGTGTAAGCTGGGTTCACCCCATGTGGAGCTCGGCAAAACTGGAGAGATGGGAGTTCTCTGTGCCATTTCAGCTGCGTGATGCAGAAACGTGGCACTTCTTCAGTAAGAATAGGTGTTTACATGCACACGGGAAAAAAACAGCTGGCAGTTTTCTGCTCAGACGAGTGGGATGTCCCAGGACCCCTCACGCTGCTGCCCGGGCACTGTCTCCTTGTCTGGCAGGATTCCTGGCACCCGGGCTGGCTCTACGGACACATTTCCACGAGCAGGGGCCACCAGAGCTGCGGGGATAAGAATTTGGGTTCTTTGCAGCTTCTGGTTGCGTGTTAAGCACGAGTGCTGAGGGTAAGGTGTGTGCACCATGGGCTCTCTGAATGGGAGTGGTAAACAGGCAGGAGAACTCTCAGGGGGTGAGGTGAAAGGCACTTTAGGGCTTTCTTTTTTGGCAGTGAAGGAAGAAAAGTGAGAGTGTGAGCTCGTTTCTGTGCCACACTGAGATGTCAGTGCAATGGCAGGAAGGGAGCGAGGAACGTGCAGGTCCCCCCCAGCCTCAGAGCAGGGCGTGCCCATCTCCATCTCCTCTCTGGGGAGCAGCAGGCTGTGCCTGGGTATGTGTTGGTGCTCAAAAGCCTTTGGCTCAACTCGCCGAGCTTGTACGTGTTCTTCAAACCCGCCCCCAGCTGCCACCCGTGTCTGAGGGGCCACTTTGGGTCTCCCTTTGCTCCCCAGTGAGGCCGTGCACACTCCTCCCGAGTGCTCCGAAGGGTTTAACTGTCTCCCGACAAATTGCCCTCTCTGTAGTAGATGTTAGTTGTCTACCTGAGCTAATAAGATTAACCTCGTATGGAATATGGAAAAAAACCCTCCCAACACGTGCTTTTAGATTTATATGCTAATGAGAAGGAGCAGGAAATGAATGCTGAGGAGGGAGACACGGTGGGAATGCTTTTGCTTGATCCAGGAAACAAAGAATTCCCAAACTTCAGTGGGACCTGAGAGATCCCGTCCTATGGATCCCACTGAAAGGCTCCCAGGGAATCAGTGGGACTGCTCCTGTGAGCAAGAGTTTGTAGGATCAGCCTTGAAAATGTGTATTTTTAACTTGGAAAGGTCAGGTTCAGAACCCAGGAGATCCCTCTACTGCTTGTGCTTTTCCAAGGTGTTTATTCAGCTTTAAAGTCTCTTCAGAAGGAGAAGGAAAGAAAGCCTCTGGTGTGCCTATCGGTTTCTCTGTTGATATTTCTCTCTACCCATTTGATATTTTAGATAAATAGGAATTATCTAATCTGAAGGAACTCTTTGGAAGGCACAGCGAGTATTTTTTATTTGAGCATAACAAGCTGCTATTTCAGAGATTATATATATATATAACTATGCTATGGAAAGGTGGGGTTTATGTGAAGGCCATAGATTAAAAAAAAGCAAATTAAATTCCAAGCAAAATACATAGAAATAAGTCATGGAGAAATTTAGCTATGAGCAACATAAATATTTTTAATGGGGTAGTATTTAATTAAAATCAAGTACTCTCAGTTGGCACAGAGGCACTAAAATGCACACGAGTTGCAATAACCAATGTGGACGCTTTATAAAATAAAACAATTTAAAAATAAATGCGTTTAGGAAGGGCTGGTTCTCCCAGCGTGTGCAGCCCCCGAGCTACACGTCGTGCAGTGCAGGAGAAATGGGGAAGGCTGGGATTTCATTCCTACCTGGGCCATTCCAGAAGGGAAGGCCCTGCCCGATCCAGCCCCTCTGCTCCCTATCCCTGCCTGCCCCCCTTGCCATGGGGGGTGCCCCTGTCTTTTTCCTACCAATAACACACTCCAAGGGCAATAAGGAATCTGAAAGGGAATTGCTAAGGCATAGGAATCATTATGGAGCTGGAATTTGCTGCTTAAATACTTTTTCGACTGATATCCTCTTCCCTCTTTCCAGGGAATGCTCTTGTACCTTGCCTTTATTGCTGGATGCAAGGAGGTTAAGGAAGAGAGTTGCCAGTTAGGGATCTCTGCTCCGTGGGGGCTGACCTGGCTTAAAATCAGGTTTTGGGGGTGAACTGGGGGAGGGGGTGCAGGCAGAGAGAAGTTTAGTCTCAGTATTGTCTGGCTGGCTTGGTTACTCCCATGATCTCACTGCTTCTCGTTGTCAGACTGGACTAAAATCATACAAATGATTTGCTGAGAATGAGAAAGTGAAGCCATTTCACATATATTTCAAATATTGCCTCTGTTTTCCTGAATCTTCTTGAACACCAGCAATTTAAACCAACCCAAGCTGAAATCTCTCACTTATTAGCTTTCCTCTTTTTTTTTTCCCCCGGTAATTTATGCATGATGTGTGCTCAAAGAAACTGGAGGCAAAAGGAGCGTTTCACATTTATTTTGGCTTGTCTTCCCTTGTAACACAGTTACTTGGGCCAGAGAAATTGCTCATCAGATGGGTGGTGGGGCGGGGGCTACCTCGGAGAATCCCAAAAACTGCTCCCATCTCTTTCCTGCTCGGCCTCAATAATAAATGCACTGCTCCACGGAGGCACTGATGGGAATAGGTTGCTGCATAAAATAAATTAGAGCTGATTCCCCACTCAGGTGTCTTAAAGTCATCTACTGATTTTGCGTTCCTAAAGAAAACGGGGAAGCCTGGACGTGGCTGCGACCAAAGCGCTCCTCAGCTGTGAGCAGGAGGGCTGTGCGTGCCGGGTGTACGGCAGCACACGAGGACAGTTCGCGTTTCCAGAAGGGTTTTGTCTAACAGGAGCTCTGGGAAGGGCCGGGATGCAGGCTGGGAGCTCTCCGTGGCATTGCCGGCTGCAGCAGGGAGTTACCAGCCAGCTGTGCAGGGGGAAAGTGTGTGCGCCGCGCTTGACAAGGAAAAATGCATTGAATGTGCCACAGTCATTTGTCTTTATTGTGGCCCTAATTTGAATGAAAACACGCGCTAATGGAGCACACGGGTTCGGAAAACTGCGCACGCCGGCAGAAAAGCCTCGCAGAGGGCCGAGCTCCGGCGCGGTTCCCAGCCCGGCTCCGGGCGGAGCTCGCAGCGATGACGGTCCCTGCCGCGGGTTCACCGGGGCAGAACATCCCCGATCCCCCCGCCCCTGAGCTCCCCCCGCGACTCCAGCCAGAAACAGATCGGTTCCACGCTGTGCCGGGGGACAGGCCCCGCTCTCAGAGAGCTCTCGCTGTTCCCTTTTATGAGCAGCCCCCGCCGGGGTCTCGTCCCGCTCCGCGTCCTGCTCGGCCCCAGCCCGAGCTGCTCGCCAGGGCGAGACAGACGCGCTAAATAAAGTGCCATCAGGCCACTCAGTGGTGGCCCATTGTGCTGCCGTACGGGTGAGCTGGGGATGGGTTAGTCCCCTCTGGAATCCTCTTTAATTATCTTTCATATGATTCCAGCTCGAAATGATATTTCAATTGAAGGGGATTCGGCAACAATTACCGGCTTCAGCCTCTGTGTAAATATTCAAGTGCTGATTTGTTCGGATGGGGAAGAAGTGGGAAGGATCTGATGATTTTAAGTGTAAATATTAAGAGCTTGGGTGGGGTAGAACTAGAACTGAAAGCCACCTCCTTTCAAAGACGTGTTTTAGGGTTAGTTTTTTCCTTCCTTCCTTTTAACTATTTTTAATGCCACTAATGTGAAGTGCAACTATTTGACCAAATATTCAACAAGTGAAGGGCTCTGAAGATCTTTTGGGAAAGTTGTTGAATGGCAAAAATTTTCTTGTAATCAAACCAGCTGCTCCATCTCCCCCTTCTCCCTCTCCTCCCTCCTCCTTTTCTCCCTGTCTTCCAATATAGATGTTAATATTTTATTCTGTATCAGAGAAGCTGCTACATGGCTTCTTAAGGTCTTGGAAGCTGGTTTGGGAATTCTTCTATTTCTGGTGGCCAAGTGGAGGTACCTGAAAGAGGCTGCAGCTTTTGCCTCCCAAATTCTGCTCGACCCTTTCCCTTCTCTCTCCCAGTTCACCCATCTCCTGCATGACCCTGGGTGGTCCCTGCCCAGTACAGACCTGGGGAAGCCCTGGGGTCTTCTCTCCAATAGATGCTAAATTCCCTTGGGATGGAAACTTGGCAGGTTTGTGTAGGTGTTGCCTGAAGACCAAGGCATTAATTCACCTCTCTAAAGGTGCTTTGTGCAATCGAACTCCTCCCAGCTCTTTAAGAGCAATGTTAAGGCTTTTAATATCAGGCTTCTGTTTCCCAGAGGGGCCTGGGGAAAACAGAAATACTTTTAAGTCAGTTTCTAGTTAAAAGAAATCCCCAACACACCAAACCCAAAATAATTAAAAAGATGGATACAGTCTGGTCCTCTTGTTTATTCAGTATTATTTAATTTCACAAATATTCAGTTTCCCTTTTCCGTCATCAACACCCCTCCCATGGGAGATGAGTTACCACCAGTTTCATTCTTGTGAAGCCTCATTACTGTCACCAGTTGTTCACTTCGACTTAGGGGCTTAAATTACCAGAGACTGGGACAAGTGTAAACATCGTCGGGCTGCCCTTGGAAGGCCCATCCACGCTCCAAACTTCTGCAGTAAACAAGAGCTGGGACAGTCAGGAGGCTGCAAACGGGGTTGGGTTTTCAGGTAACTCCCTCAAAACCTCCTTGGCAGCAGACAGAACCCAGGGTGAGCCGTGGGATGGTACCAGTGGCAATAACATCGAGCAGAAATAGAGGAAACCTAATGCTGAGTTCTTAAGGGAAGCAGGGTGGGTGGGTGATGGAGGAGCGCTCGCTCCTCACTCGAGTTTGCAGCGCCAGGACTGCTCGGGATTACCCAAAGCACTCGTGGGACAGATGGGCAGGGCAGGAGGATGTATTAATAATCCAGCAAGATATCAAAATGTGTGTTTGCAGAGTGCTCACACACGTGTGGCACGGAAAGAAACCAGGGCCTGAGCATCACGACTGCACCCTGTGTCTGCAGGGCTGTTCCTGGGTGTTTGCACCCACAGCCCAAGGAAAAATGGGATTCTGTGCTACGAAGTACTTCTGGTACCAGATAACACAGATTTTTGTTGCACCTATCTTTAATTTGTCTTGAAGCTTTGAAATCGTGCCCTGTTAGGCAATGGCAAGCTGCAAATGTTCATTAAAAGCAAAACAAGCCAACGACAAGCAATAGGGGAAAAAAGTGCCCTGATAGGGAACAAAAACATTTTTGTTGAGGCCTAAGAGAAGTTTGAGCTTTGTCCTAAAGCTCTCCCCAGCCTGCAGTGCCTCTCGCTTATTGAATAAGTGAAATGAAGCCCTTGGCGAGAGTGAGTAAGTGTGGGACAAAGGGCAGCAGTGAAAAATGAACACAGTTTCCAAATGCAGAGAAACAGATGTGAATCTGCAGCGGGGGAAAAGGAGGAAGGGAAGCCCGTCAGAGCCACCACGGCACGGGCAGGGCTTAAAGCTGCAAAAGCTTTTGCTCGCTGCCTTTCCAGCACCACCCAGTATGTCACAGGCTCGTCCTCCTCGTTATCTCCCTGCGAGGGGCAGAGGGGCCACGTCCCAAACACGGGGGAGCAGCCGAGATTCTTGGGGAGCGGCATCAAAAGAGCTGGGGCATGGCTGGGGGAAGGAGAAGGTGGGTGCTTATTAAGGCCTGCTAATGTTGGTGATGTATTGAGTGAAACATCATGAAAAATGAAAGCAAATCCTCCTATAATCTCGACAGAACAAAAGGCTTTCAGTTAAAATAGAAAACTGCTACGGCGGCATATATCAAACATAGCTTCTATATTAAATGTGCATGTGGTAGAATATGGATCACATTATGCGAAATGTTGTTTGGCTCTTTTTTTTTTTTGCCTTCGACAAGCACCTAAAGCTCTTGCTTGGGAAACATTTGGACAGGGCACTGCTTTCTGTTGGTAAAATTAGATTTTCTTGTGTTTTGTAATTGCGAGGGGTTTGCCCATCTGCACTTGGAAGAGGAAAAAATTTTGCTCATCAGTCATTAAGTACAAGGTTTACATGTCTGGCCTGAGTGAAAGTAGCTGGACTTCTCATTCATCTTTTCCTGACAGGATAAACCCAATATATTTAAGCAGTTATTCTTCTTTTTAAAAATCTCACCTTTTATAACCACGTAATGGTATCAAATTTATCTGATGACTCCGTTTCTTTGAGCACAACTTCCCCCATTCTAATTGCTGCTGCCTTTTGTCCTAAGAATAATAAAATATAAGCCAGAGTTGGCACAGGAGCAAAGTGCCCCCTCGCAAAAGTCAAGTGCTTGCAGGGCAGATCCAGCTCTCCCAGTTCCTCCTCGGAGCCCAGTAGCTCTGCAGCAGCAGTTGTTCCCTTGAATGCATTGAATTTGTCACAACTGGAGCAAAAGGCTTTGAAAGACTTCTCTCCTCAGAAGGGAGCGCGTTCCTCTGGCTCATCGCGCCCGGTGCCGGCTCGTCATCTTGGCAGGGAGGGGAATTCATCTATTAGTTTAGGGCTCAGGCAACATAAACAAAACTCAAGTGGCTGGAGGGGAAAAAAGGATCATTATGTGAGGGGGAAAAAAATTAAACATCTTGACTCAACAAATGCTCCAGTCCTGTCTTATACCAGACTGTCTGTGTGCCAAGTTACAAAAAAAGTCATCTGACTTTCGGGGGGGGTGGAGTAGAAAGGGAAGCAGGGGTTGTGTTTCCATGTGCAGAAACATAATACAAGGAAAAACTGGGAAGGATTTTTCTAAATACAATTTTTTTTCTGCTCTTTTTAAATTTTTTTTTCCTTTTATGTCTTCAAAATGGTTTCGCTTTAAATATAGTTGTGCCAAATGCAACTGAGTGTTGAAAAGGAAGTTTAGGCTCTTTAGGACAGGAGGGAAATGAACCCAAAACTCGGGATTTCTTTGCCTGCCCAAGGAGGGGCTGTCACGTGTGGGCCCGTCTTCTAGAAAGAAACCATGACAGATTGGAGGGAAAAGATTTCTCTATCCATCTTGTTATGTCACCTCTTATAAATCAACATATCTTAATTAATTACATTCTTTTCATACCAAGACTTTAAAATTGATGAGGGTGTGCCAGTGTGTATTTATTGCTCATTAGCTGCATGACTCTACAGTTTCTGTACTCTATTCCCACATGTTTCAGAACTCCTCAGCACACCGTGGACATCTCATTTTACTGGCTGCAGGGATAATTGTCTCCGTCACGGTGACTTAATTGTGCTCCCATCCTGCAGCAGACCCAGGACACGCAGAAAATTTGTGTGTGTGTGTGTGTGCATTTTTACCTGTCACGTGTGTGCACGTAAATATCTGCACCTCAGTGGGCATACACAGGACCTCAGATTAATTCCTCTTAGGGACAACAGAGTGTTTGAGATCACAGATCGAGTGGTTTTCTCATTTATAAATTAAATACTAAGTCACCAGCCCAAGGGTTAATGCTGTGTGTCAGAAATAGCCGTTAGACAATCCCGCCATGCAGGAGGTCACATATTAAACATTTCTGTCTCTCTGATGTGCCAAAATTTCCTCGAAAAAGAAGTGGAAATGAAGCTGAAATGGGCCTTTTAATTTTGCTGATAACTGGGCACGTTTAACTGGAGCTGCAGCTGAAGTGCAGAGGTTGATTTGAGCAATAAAACAAGGCAGAGGGTAAAGGGAAAGGATCTGCAGTGGGTTCTGCTGATCACAGAGGGACAGGAACATCTCAGGCTATGGAGACAGCTCAGTGCAGAGCTTGTCCTGGCTCCTTCCTGCCTTGGCTGCGTGAAGAGCCACCCCTGCCAGAGCCACAGGGAAATGGTGAGGGGAAGGGGACAGCAGGGAGAGCTTCCCAGAATCCATCCAGCACAGGGAAGGAGCATCCAGATGGAAAGTGTCAGTGCTAGTGAGGGTATTGCTGCTGCTGCTGCTTAAAAAGGGACAGAGTAAGGGGGGAAAGATGGATTATACTGCAGAGCACAGGAGGAGAGAAGGAAAAAGGAGTGGGGAAGGGCTGTGTGAGTGGAGCTGGGCTGGAGAAGCCTGTCTGCACAGTGGGGCAGGTGGAATGCTCCTGGGGCAATTCCCTGGCAGAGGGAGAGCACTGGGGGAGTGTTTCCCATCCTGACAGTATTTACCTGCAGTGAGAGGGACACTGCTTTAAATTCCTGTTCTCCCCAGCCGAGGTTCCCTGAGCAGCACATTTTCAGGTGTTTTGAGGTGAAGCTGTGGTTTGCACCTCAACAACAAGTGCTATTAACATATGGTTTATACCTACTCCTATTCTTTCTAGGATGTGAGTTATTGTGCTACTGGCTTTTTGGATACATCTTTGTGTGCAGAATTCTTCCCTCAGCTTACTGGCAATTTCTTTGAATGGTATAAAAACAAAAACTGAAAGAAGAGTTGAGTCTGGGCATATCCAGTACAATCACACGGGGTTTAGTTATTTTGTTTTGACTCTGCTTCAGTGAAGATCTCGGTCTGGTCTAGCAAGTTGTTCATGGTTTTATACTTTACCCAGACTTGTCCTAGTTTGCAGCATTATGCAGTTTATGTATTTTGGGTATAACTGACAACATTTTCCATGTGTTACAACTGTGACTCTTCAGCTGCAGTGTGGGCCATGCAGATACTGATGTGTTAGGGATGCCAAGATCTCTGTGCTGTCTGTAGTCATTATTCCTGAGAGGCAAGGAAAGCAAGGCCATTTTCTTGCTTTGCTTCCTTTCTTGTTTGTGACATGAATGATGTGGCTGTTCGGTAACAGGGAAGATCAGTGTGTTTTTAGGTGGTCTCACATCAAGAGCGAGATTCCTAAGGGCAGTTCTCAGGGTCTGGAAGTGCTTGTAGGGCAGAGTTTTAACTTGACCTCTCCTAACTAATGATCATGTTTTGCTCTCAGGGCTGAATAGAACAGCCACTGTGATCCTGGGACCCTGTACCTGCCCCTGAGCTGGGCCTTTTGTTGCAAGATAAGGTGGTAACATTAAGAAGGGATGAATTCAGTCCTACTGTGCCTACTTAAAAAACAGTGATAAAAGGAGCCGTGAGAAGAGCTGAGCCGAGGCAGAGGTGTGTGGCTGAAGCCCCGGTGCTCTGGGGCTGCAGTGCCTGGTGGCTCAGGGAGAACCGTGTCCCCCCTCCCAGGAGTGGGAGTGCAGGCTCTTTACAGGCCTTTCCACCCCCCTCCACTAGCCCAGGTTGATCCAAGCTAGCCTTGGACACTTCCAGGGATGGGGCTGCCACAGCTTCTCTGGGCACAGGAATTCCTCACACGCCCCTTCCTCTGCTGGGAAGGGGCCCCGCGCGCTCCGCGCTGCTGGATCCAGCTTTTCCACCCCGGGAGCGGGGATGGAAAAACCCCGCGGCATCGTGGGGTTAAACCCCGGTGGGGTGCGGGCACAGCTCCGGGCAGCCCCGGCCCCTCACCCAGCGGCTCAGCGGGGGAATTCCTGCCGGAAAAACAGCGTGTGGACACAGGAATCCCTGGGCTGGAGCCACACGATGTGCTGAGAACGCCCCGGGGATGGGGATGGGGCCGGGGCGGTGGGACCGGGGGATGCTGCGGCTCCCTCTCCCCGCGCGTTCCGCCCGCTCCGGGAGGGCTGCCCGGGGGATGCCGGGGGTGCCCCGCGGTACCCAAGTGCTGCCCGGGGGATGCCGGGGGTGCCCCGCGGTACCCAAGTGCCGCCCGTTCGGGGAGGGATGCCGGGGGTGCCCCGCGGTACCCAAGGGCTGCCCGGGGGATGCCGGGGGTGCCCCGCGGTACCCAAGTGCCGCCCGGGGGATGCCGGGGGTGCCCCGCGGTACCCAAGTGCCGCCCGCGGGAGGCGCCGCGCCAGCGCCCGCAGCCGCCTAATTCACTAAGTGCTGGGTGCCCGCTTTGTTTGTGTGGAGCTCGCAGCCCTATTGATGTCAAGCAGGCTGTTAAAAAGCATAATGACATGGCATTAGAGACCCCGAGAGCAATTAACAGGCTGCTTAATTAGCAAAAGGAATTAGAATTTGAGTGGCTGATCTTTGCTTAAAGACTTGTAAAAAAGCTGGAGCAGTTATCTGATTATGCATTGATCGCACGGCTAGCCCTGTCCTTGGGTAATTCTCGGCCCTCCATTGTGGGCTGTGAATATACAACTGTTTAAATATTCTGACCTGCCCCGAGAAGCTGGAGGGGAGCAGCGCTCGGGGGGCTGGGGTGGGCGGCCGGGGGTCCCCCCGTGGGCAGGGGCTGGGCAGGACCCGGTTTTAAGGGCAGGGGGCTGGGCAGGACCCGGTGATGCCCAGCCTGGGGACGAGGCTTGGCCTGGGCCATACCAGTAGGGTGTCCTGGCACCCAGGAGGGCCAGAAAAGCGCCCAAGGAACAGCTGCAAAGGTGGTGAAGGGTCTAGAGGAGCCGCACCGGGAGTGGCTGAGGTCACTGGGTTTGTTTAGCTGGAGGAGACTGAGGTCAGACCTCATCTGCAGCCTCTTCAGGAGGGGCAGCTCCGACCTCTGCTCCGTGTGAGCAGTGACAGGACCCAGGGAATGGCTGGAGCTGTGTTAGAGAAGGGTTAAGTTGGGTATCACGAAAAGGTTCTTCCCCCAGAGGGTGGTGGGCACTGACCAGGCTCCCCAGGGCAGTGGGCACAGCCCCAAGGCTGCCAGAGCT
>JAYRBT010000056.1:4340887-4368828 GCA_036023395.1 Myiotriccus ornatus | reverse complement strand
CCCAGAGGGTGGTGGGCACTGACCAGGCTCCCCAGGGCAGTGGGCACAGCCCCAAGGCTGCCAGAGCTCCAGGAGGGGTTGGACAAGCTCTGAGGGCCAGGGTGGGATTGTTGGGGTGTCTGTGCAGGGCCAGGGGTTGGACTGGATGGTCCCTGTGGGTCCATTCCAGCCCAGCACACTCCGTGGTTCCATGTCTGGGCAGTAGCTGTGCCAGGTGTGTGCCAGGGTGGCACTTGTGTGGCACTGCCACCAGCCCTGGGGCCCAGGGCCACCCCTCCCCGTGTCTGCCCAGGGCACTCAGGCCCCTGTGGCAGGGGAAGGGCTGTCCTGGGGTGAGGGATGCTGTGCTGCAGGGGAATGAGCGAGTGGCCCTGCAGGGCTGAGCTCAGGGCAGGTGGGGACACAGCCCCAGAGGTGCTGCCCCACCCCACACCCCCCTCCATCCCCACTCAGCTGCTGGCAGCCGGGGGAGCCCCGGTGATTGATTCTTACCCAAACACACACACACTGGATGGTTTGTTCTGCCTGCCTGGGGTTTGATTCGCTCCAAGTGTGTTATGACACTCTCAGATAATCGGGGGATGGCAGTGGGGGCGGGAGCAGAGGGGGCTGGGAAGGGGACAAGTGTGGGCATCGCAAAGGGATGGGGTTTATTTTCGGTGGAATGTGCAACAAAATAAACATGGTGAAAGAAAGCAGGTTCTAAACCCTCCGTGCCGCTGCGTGAGAGCCTTTCAGTGGGTGCTGGGGAAGGTCAGTCGGTGATCACAGAATTTCTCCGGCTGTAACAGGGATGTGACACTTACTTGACCTTGCTGTGCTTTTGGCAGGTGGTTCCCTATTACTGTGTGGCCCAGAGTTATTAAAAAATCCATTAACGCTTGTGTTTGTACTTGCCAGAAGTCCACCTTCCCCGATTTTTTTTTGCACACTTTTTCTTTTATATTCTCTTCTTTGCTACACGTAATTTTGGTTTATCAGAAAGATATTATTTATCTTTTCTCGATGCAGCAAACACATATTTTTTTTTTCTGGACCTGTGAGGGTGAGAGAGAATTAACCTTTACAGGGCAGGGAATTCTGCCGTAGCCAGTATAGTTTTCATTGTTTTACTTGCAGAAGTTTTGTTTGACCCAAGCATGATTGTGTTTAGTTCCTGTCGATTTTATTTTGGAAATGTTAGTTCTAAACATAACCACCCAGTCACTAAAAGGCCACCATTGTTTATTGTTTTCCTTTTAATAATCTTATTTTTTCCTGTCTTCTGGATGGCTAGAAAGAGAAGAAAAATCAGCCCCATGCCCACAACTTAGTGGATAAAAAAACATCTCTAGCTGTTTTTTCACTATGGATACTGTCTGGGACTTTGCTGTGGAATCTTCTTCCAGTGATCCAAGTTCTGGTGAGAGGCTGATTAGCTCTTAATGCTCTGAAATGAGTAGATTGCCATTTGGGTTACAGTAAATCTCTGCTTCCAGGGAAATTATTCTGTAGGGAAATATTTATTACCTTACTATGAATTAATGTGAAAGAGATCAAATATATGTTGTATTTCATGTTGTATTTCATGCCATAGAATTCACTGAAATATTGTAGAATATTATCAGACTTCATCTGCTACCCCTCAGCTCACTGACCTCTCAGATTCCCTCCTTTCACACTTTTCCTGCTGAATGCAGCATTTTGGGGTTTTTTGCAGTTGCATGGCTTGGTTTTTTGTTGTCACTGGGTTTTTGCCACCTTTATTTTCTGTCCTTAGAGGTACAAGTCCCTAAAATGGAAAGAGGAGGGAACTGCCTGCCTGCACTGGAGCTTTTTCCTATCAGGAGGGTGTGTGATGCAATTGCCGGGGAAATCTCGAAGCTGACATTCCCGGGTCCTGATCCAGACATCAGCTCCATGTAGAGAGCTCTGCACTCGGGATTTTACTGGGATTGCTCGTGTCTTCAGGGATCTGTCCAGACGGGCACCAGGCTGCTATCAGAGAAAAGCCTGTGTTGCATACAAGCAGTTCCCTCATCTTTCTCCTTTAATGACATATTTCTCCAAGAAAAACGCTGAATCTTTTCCAATAACTGCTAAAGTGTATTTGAAATAAAAATCTCATTCCCCCCGAGACTTTCCTCACTGATAAATGGACTATTATGCTGTTCAGCCAAAGGAGATATTCATATCTTCCCAAAATTGAAAGAACATATTAATAACTGATCTTGTGTCTTAAACAAATTCCATATTAAGTTGGATAAAAGATATTTTTAAGGAAAGGAAATGACAACAAGCCCACATTTGATATGCATCACTGGGTGAATAAGAGTGTAAAGTTATGCCTGTGTTTAAATGTTTGTGGGATGAAAAATGAATTGCTTCAGGTTTCCTCGTGCTAAAATTCTGTGGAACTTTTGACCTTCCCAAAGCCTTTACCCCCAAGTTAAGGAGAAATTTTGATAAAGCCTTTCCTAAAGGTTGTTTCTAGTCATCAGGATTGGGTTGATTGTGAGAATGAGAAGAAAACACCCAGCCTGACTCAGACCAGAGACTGAGGGCAGGGTTAGAGGGGATACTGGGGAGAAATCCTTCCCTGGGAGGGTGGGCAGGCCCTGGCACAGGTTGCCCAGAGAAGCTGTGGCTGCCCCATCCCTGGAAGTGTCCAAGGCCAGGTTGGAGCAACCTGGGACAGTGGAAGGTGTCCCTGCCCATGGCAGGGGGTGGGACTGGGTGATTTTCAAGGTCCCTTCCAAGCCAACCATTCTGGAATTCTGGGATTCACCGTGGTGTTCCTTCACTCAGGTGTTTTGCTTGTTTGTTGGTTCTTTCTAATAACGGTGGCCCACACACTTTGTGCTCTCTGGGGGAGCAGAGAGGAAAAAGGGAGTAAAATTCCAAACAGTGCAAGTTTAGGGCCAGGAGGGAGGGAATTTAAATTGAGTTGGTGGAGTCATACCGTTTTGGGTAATCTTGACCTAATTAGTCTAATGGAACATAGTCCAGCACTAAGCATCTGTGCTCAGATTTTTCAAGAAGTAAAGATTAAATTTAAAGAGATTAGACAACCCTTTCCCCCCCCCTCCCACTGCAAGATATTAGCTGTTCAAAAATGACAAAAATGTTCCTAAGCCTCTCTGAAGGAAGGGTGACCAAACAGGCTGCCTTTTGTTCAGCCAGGAGCTCGCTGGTGAGCCCGGGAGAGGTGGTGTCCGGTCACCGTGTGCGGGACCCAGGAACACGACTTATCCATCGCCAGTAAAGCGAATCAGGCCGGGAATTAGCAGGGGGATTAAACCTCGGAGTTGCCAGTGCAGCAGTGAAAACACTGACCACCCACCAGGTCTGCTGGAGACGCACGTTTGTAGAAGGTTTCTCGAAGTGAGAGCTGAAAGCAGCGCAAGGACCTTCCCGGGGCTGCTGGAAAGGAACCTCGCGCTCCTTGTGGTGGCCCCGACCTGCTGGGGAGGGGTGGGGGACAGCTGCCTCTGACTTTGAGCAGCACTTTGGCTTCTGTGTGTTCCTGTGACCTCTGAAAGTGAATTCAGGCTCCTAAATCTTACCCTTAGGTAAGAGCCGAGCTGAGAGAGCTGGGGATGCCCAGCATGGAGAAGAGAAGGTTTCAGGGAGACCTTGCTGAGGCCTTCCAGTACCTGATAGGGCTTGTGAAAGGAAGGAGAGGGACTTTTTATATAGTGACAGGACAAGGGGCAATGGTTTCACACTCCAGAGGGCAGGGTTAGGTGGGATACTGAGAAGAAATTCTCCCCTGAGAGGGTTGTGGCTCAGGCTGCCCAGAGCAGCTGTGGCTGCCCCATCCCTGGAAGTGTCCAAGGCCAGGCTGGACGGGGCTTGGAGCAACCTGGGCTGGTGGAAGGTGTCTCTGCAGGGGGTTGGGACTGGATGGGCTTTAAAGGTCCCTCTCAGCCCAAACCTTCTGTGATTTTTCATGATGGGCACATGGAAATGGGAAATGTTTTACGCATCTTCACCAGGAAGGGAGTCAAGGTGCTGATTTTGCATGAGGTGCCTGTTTGCTGCCCTGTGTGTGATCAGGTCTTACTAAGATGGTCAGTTTTAATCTGTGAATGGTTCCTTGAAGGGGATAAAAGCTCCTCATGAATATGCAGCACTGTGGGGACTTCAAATGGTGACCACAGAGTCCCTGGAGGTCACACAAGGGCCACTGGCCTAAAAGTTTTCCTTCTGGCCCTGGCTGGTGGTCTGTGTGAGACCTGTGGACCAAGAATAGAGCAGGATGTGTCAAACCTGATTCAGAGATGCTGGATGGATTTTGCCATTGAAACTAGGAGCAACAATCAGATTTTCTAATAGTGTTCCTGAATGAATTCTCATATTGCCTGTCTGTGTTCACATTAGAGCCTCAAATCATCCCAGCCAATGCCAATATGGATTTTTTTTTTTAAAGTATGGCAATTTTCATAGATTTATCTTGGTTGGTTTGTTTCTTTAGGGTTGGCATTAAACAGCATCCCTGTCTGAGAATCACTGGTAATTGTAGGGGTCATATTGCCTGACGAGAAACAGGTATTTCCATATTATCTACAAATCCCTCAGAGAGCTGAAGCCCACAACTGCAGGGCAGCTCTTTTGCTGTCAGATTTCAGCAGAAATAATAAGATGGAAACCAGCTACCTAAACCTTCCTTTTACCTGTTGGTTAAAAATAGGCTTGATTTCCTTTTCCCCCAGAGCAGAAGTACTTCTAAGCATTTTACCTTTATGTGGTGCCACTCACTGCTCTGGCTCTGATGATCTTCAGACCTTGGCAAGGGGAAAGTGCAGCAGCCTTGGCTACAAACTTAGTTCTCTGCTCATTTTCTTTCTCTGCTTCATTTTTTTATGATTTGAAATCGCAACTATTTAGAGAGATTAAAATTCTAAAAATCACAGTTTACAATAGAAAATCTCAGGTGTGCTTTTTACCTGTCCCTCAAATCCTCTCCCTGCAAAAGTATCAGTGCTTTGCCGATCCTGAAAGTCTGGGATATGATGTCTGTGACAGCCTCCCAAAAATACATATGGGAGTGGGGTGTGCTGTGAGGCTGTGCTGGCCAGGAAAAGGGGAACTGGTTTGCCAGAGATAAACTCCCTGTCAGTTTGTTGTTGGGAAGCGTTGATTTGAATGTCAGGGCTGTGGCCTGTGGGGGGCAAATCTGCTGAACAAAACTGGGATCAATATTGGTCCCGTTGCCTTTCACTGATTCCCAGTAGCTCATTACGGAGCCAGATGTTCTGGGAGACCTTTGGAGATGGTTTTCAACCTGTTTAATCTTTACATTTCGTAAAGGTTTTGGTTCTCTTTTCTTCACTGCTTTGCACCTCCAGGTTCTGTTGGGTCAGGAGCAAACCAAGAGTGTCTCAGGTAGTTCAGAAATGATTGTTATTTGTTAAAAATCTACTGAGAAACCCTCTTGACTTGGCAGACCTCGCTGGAGTTGGAAGGATTTCGGTTCTCCCAGATTGTTTTAAGGCTCAGTCTTGGAAGGTGGGAAGGTTGTGAGACCCTTGGCACCGCACCCCCAGCCCCACAGATGAAGCCTCACTCCTGCACCTGTTCTGGTCCATTATTATCGATGCAGAAGGACAAGGGGCCTTCTTAGTATCTTTATGAAGTCCTAATTCTGTCAGGAGGGTTTTTTCCTCTATTAACAAACCCCTTGACTTTGAAGCCTCAGCCGAAATACTTCTTGACCTTTGCAAGTGAATCGGCGAGACAGCGACCATGTGAGGTGGGTCATATGGAACAGATTTAGATACAAACTCATATCATCCCACCAGAGGAATGCAAAGTCTCCCCCGATCCCTTCCACAAAGCTGCATCATGTGTGTGAGATAAATCCAAGGGACAGAAGGGGCTGCCAGACAGCCAAAGGACAATAACTTTGCTATCTCAGACCAAACAGGCGCTGCTGCTTGGAGATTTCCCTCTTAAAGGTGTAGCAGCTTTCTCTTGGCCGTGTGAATTGCTGGGTGAGGGACTCAGGGAGGGCAATGAAAAGGGATTTATTGCTGTTTGGAGTCTGTGGTGGTTTGCCAAAATGCACTGGAGTGAGCATGAAGGTGCCTTTGGAAAGCTGTGTCAGATTTTAAGGAGCAATAAGTTCAACTTTTTTTTCTGAACCCCAGAGCACCCTGAGAGAAGTTTCTGTGAGCTCTTGTTTTCATACACACACTTTCCTTTCTTCCTCCAACCAATCTCCAGGGGGAACAGGGGCTTTCCTGAGAACTTGGAGGTGAATTCCCTCCCATGCTAAAATGTAACCTCTCACATAGGAAATGTGTCCTGTGCTGACAAACACATCTTACTGGCCTTGGGGGAGTATAAACCAGTGAAAACTGCTCAGGTATCACGTGGAGCAGAGAAACCAAGAGACAGTGGGGGAAGTACCAGCCACTTCAGTGTCTCAGGTGTGCAGGGAGTGCTGTGGACCCTCAGAATGTCCATCATAACAAACATTGCTCTGGTTAGGGATGAGCTGCTTGTGTAACTCCTCTACATAATGGGGCTCACCTGAGAGAGAGGGAATCTCTTGTTTGTTTTGATGACACTGAGTTAAAGGTTCTTTGGATGTCAGAAAAGGTGCTGAGAAGATGCAGCTCTTATTTTACTTGCACACAGTCTATAAATGGGAAGAGCATCTTTAAGCCTTCAGGCAGTGGTTCAGCTGATGGGGACGTTTTCTTGTTGTCTCACTCACTGCTCCAGCAGGGGAGGTTGACACTCTGCAGGCCCTGGTGATTAAGACATTTTTCCCCAGTGAAAAAAGGAAATTACATCTTCCCTTGGGAAGGGGAGGAGGGGGTTGCACGACACAAGACCATTCTGGTCACCTGGTGCTGCTCATTCTGATGGAACCCACAAATCCAGCAGGCAGAGACAGTGCCAAAGCTTCTGACAGAGGGCAGAGCTCGAGGCAAGCCCATTCTTTAGCATTTTATTTGCCAGACTGTAGGTGACTAACCGTGGGAGCACTTCCCTGCCCAGTCTCATGGTCCTTTATGAACCCTCCTCTGGCTTTCCCACCGATTTCTAAAGGGAAAGTAGAGGCCTAATTCCAGTAATGTGTCCAAAAGCTGGGCCTGTGATGCCCAAATACTATTTAGGCAGTGAGTAATATCTGAACCTGGCCTTGGACACTTCCAGGGCTGGGGCAGCCACAGCTCCTCTGGGCAAACTGTGCCAGGGCCCCACCACCCTCCCAGTCAAGAATTTCTTCCATGTATCCAGCCTAAATTTCCCCTCCTTCAGCTTGAACCCATTGCCCCTTGTGCTGTCACTCCAGCTGCTGAGGAACAGTCTTTCTCCAGCTTCCCTGTAGCCCCCCTCCTATCCTGGAAGGTGCTCTGGGGTCTCCACAGAGCCCCCCAGACACCTGGGGCTCCTCTGGCCTCGCCCCAGCAGTTCCCTGTCCTTGTGCTGGGGAAGTTTGCAGGTGGGGTCTCAGCAGAACCCCCTCCCTCGACCTGCTGAGAGGTGTCAGGCTCTTGACCAGCATCATTCCTCATTCCCTTATTTCAGAGCTTTTTCCTTCCAAGTGATTTTGCCTTAGGACTCTACAGCTCTGACCTCTAGCACCGATATTATACGTTTAATTATGTCTGCCAGACAAATATGTCACCTTCAGCTTCCCCTCGTGGTGCTGTGCTATGAATCTCCCTGGCCAGGGCACTCTGAGCTCTGGGCTTGACAGTGCCCTTAGCAGGGAGCATTTTAAGCTCTTCATTGTATAATCAGCCCTGGAAGGTGGTGCTTTGCTCTTAAGTTAATCAGCAGGGCTTGTATTTAAGCAACAATGATACATGTATTTTTTTTCTCTAAGATTGCAGACCTCTCTCTCACTGTTCCATGGTAAGCTGGATTCTGCTGTTTATCTGATTTGTGGGATTTTAATAAGTTTGGCCTGCACAGAAGTAAACGTGTGCTTGACCTTGAACAGAGCAGAAGAGGAGCTAAAGCCCCTGTTGGTGTTGCTGACAAAGCAAACAGTTTAAACATGGAAATAAAAATTCTCTTTTCTCTCACTATTTATCCTTTTTTTACTTAAGCCATGGCAGAAGAAAAATACAGCTCAGGCTGCATCTGCACCAATCCTCAGATTATTAATATTGCTATTAAAGAGCAATGAGGATAAAGAGCAAATGGGAAAGAATAGGAATTTCCTTTGCTTGCTGGCACTACAGCATAAAACATTATTAAGATGATTTGTTAAATAATAGAAAGGGTTTTTCATTTCCTAATTTTCCAGCTGCAGCTAAAGCTATCTCCCGGCAACCTGCTTCTCATTCCTTAATATTTAGACTTATGGACCAATTTGAGAGTATTTTCTTTCCTGCCATGATTAATGCTCCTGTGAAACAATGTCATCGCAAGCCATCTACCTACCCTGTCAGCCTGGCATCAGCCTGGCTGTGCTCGGCTCTAATTTATGGCTTCAGCCAGTAATTTGCAAATCTAATGTTGGGGAGGCTATGAGGATCTGGAATTTGAATGCTTTCCACTGATTTGGTAAATATCTCCCCCATTAGTAAAACAAATGGCACAGGGATCAGACATCATCTCCAAGGCTCAATAAATATTTTATCAGCCATAATGGAAATTGTCAAATTGATCTAATTGTACAATACGTTATCAACAAGATATCAAAGTTGGACATGGCCTCTGCCCTTGTCTATCATTTGCAGGCTTTTGTCTTCGATTGCCTCTTCCTGGGAGAAAAGTAGGGAAGTGCAGAGTTCACTGCAAAGTAGGGTGAGCAGCAGAGCCGGGAATATCCATCCAGAAGATAAATTCTGGAGAAATAATTAACTCTCCCCTGCTTGCCTATAAAGCAGGACTGCAGAAGGTTCATGTAAATCTCCCGAATGGTAACTGGGATTTTTATGTTGGACCCATATCCATTGCTCTCGTACAGAAAGGGACATTATACATCATGGATACTGCTTTTGGGGGAGCACTTACGGCTTCTTTGCTTTGAGATGGGGCTGAGGAGATTCAAAAGCAAATTTTACTTCTCTGGCAGCAGTTGGGGGGATTATTTAATTAATTTATATTTTAAAAATTAGGAGAAAAACTATCTGATTTGAGCTGAAATTGAATGTAATTATTACTGTGCTTGAATTCAGGTCAGTCACAGGAAACCCAAAGTTGTACATGAGTAAAGATTTATTTGGATGCCTGATATTACCAACATTAAAGAAGACTTTGACACACTAGTATTCATGCTTGTAGTTACCTTGTTAGACTTTATCCTATAGAGATGGTTGATTTAATACAGCTCTTTTCAGGTATTTGGGTTTTTATTGGGGGAATGGAGTTCCATCCACCGATAGAGAAATGCTAAAAATAAAAATGCTGGGAACAATTTCTCTTCTCAGAATTCCCTGAAAAGACGGGGAGAGGGTTCCTCTGCCTGTGGGAATGGGACAAACAGCACTGGGATGTTCTCCAGTTACCTGTTCTCTGCAGTGGATCGAACCAATACCCTGAGGGGCTCTGAGGGAACTGGTGTCTGAGGGAGTAAATTCCTGATACTTGTCAAGGTGGAAAGCCTCGTCATCTTTTCTTTCAGAAAGCATTCAGTTTTCAGCCAGCCTGTTAATATTTGATGGGTTGGGGCACAGGAAGGTGTCAGGGCTGTGCACAGAGCTCGTGTCTGTCTTAAACTGGTCACCCAGGCCGTGGCTTTCCTGTTTGTAATAATTTCCCCCCAATTAACCACTGTCTGGGAGCCACAGGATGCCACCTTGGCTCTGTTTTTCTCTCATGGTTTATTGCTAAAATTGAGGGTGCCAGTCCTTCCCTGCTGCAGGGAGGGTGGAGACACTGCCCAAGTGGCACCTTGAGACATTTGAGCACAAGGTGCAGAAGAGATGGAAAAGCCTTCCTTTGTTTTCCTTGGTATTACTGTTTGGGTTTCAATATGCCCAAATGTGCCCGTGTCCCACCCTGGGTAACCAGCTGAAGAATTGTCAGTACCCTTTTCACAGTCAGAGAGTTTAAACATGCTCTTGGAGCAGCCCCCAGTTATGTTTTTCATTAGATCTCTTGGAGGCTTAAATAGAAGGTCTACACTTGATGTTTTTGGTTTCCTGTCATTTTGAATAAAAATATGGAGAGAGAATGTGGGATCTTAATAGGAACCTTGAGTAGAAGTAGCTTTAGGTAGCACTGCCTTTGAGGAAGTGCTTAAAATTTGAGCTAACAAGCTGCAAACATCCTGTAATGCATTTTTGCTGTTCCTTGGTGGGGTCCAGCTACGTTCGATGTCGTAAATGGGGAACAGAAGTAAATGCAAGTGTGTGTGGAATTAGAATCAATTTCAGCATGTTAATAACGGAGCACAAGTAAGATCATAATATTTATTAACCCAGTGAAGGGGAGAGGGGCTACTTTAACAAAATACAGCACACAGACAAGCAAGACCAAGTTACGCTTGGGCTTCAAGGCAGCCGTAGCCTCGGGGTCGCTGAATCAAGAGAGGCTCCTAAACATAAGCCATATGCTGGCTCCTTCTTTCAAATGTTCTTTTAAAGTACATGCTCAGCTTCCCACCCCTGCACTGGTCCCTGGGTTCTCTGCTGTGAGCATGGGACTTGTTTGGTATGGTTTGCTCCAAAGCACTTCTGAGTATGACTTTTTCTTTTTTATTTTCCTTTTAAGCAGGATCTGAGTGTGATGGAGTGATAGCTCCACAGATAAAATCAAGCTTGGCATTACTAAAAATGTTTTAGAATAGGGAATTGGGATCGTGGCCATGCCTCGGGAGCTGTGTCACAATCCCTGATCTGCCAGCCCTGCTCAGCACACACTGCTTTAGATCCTGTGCTCCTGAGCTGTTCAGTGCTTTCATCTCCATCACCCTCTCCCAGTGTCAACTTCCATGAAGATGCACACTCATGATTTTGTGGAGCAGGGAGGATTTGAGCCATCAAATCCCAGTTACGGGTTCTTTTTTGGCCTGGCTGGAGGGTGACTCATTCCCAGTCTCCTGCCTTCTTCCCCTTGCATTCTCTGTAGCATCTCAGCAGCACAGCAGAACTTTCTCTCTCTCTACACAGACACAGACTATAAAACCATTTTCTTTGAACAATTCAAGTGATGACAAACTTGTGGGTGTGAGCAAGCCCAGATTCAGCACCAACAATCTGCACATCAGCTCACTTTGGTGAGAGACCTATTAAATTTTAGTGCCAGGTTCATGCAATCCTTTCCTTTCCATCCCATGCACACTCCTACCTCCAAATCAGCAGACCTAGATTTTTATCTGTAATGGCTTCTGGTGAGAGGAAAAAACTCAGTTGTTCTTAAACATTCATTTTCTAGGCCAACAATAACCCCGGCCTAGACGAATAACTCCCTCCTAGTTCCTACAGAGAGAAGTGTTAGACTACACAGACAGTGAGGTCATTCATAGTCACTATTGTTTCTTGATAACCCAATTAAGAAAGTGCAATTTATCTCGCCTGTTTCCATTTAATTCTCTAATTTGTCTGCCCGGGCAGGGGCAGTTGTGTCCCTGCACTCTGGGGTTCCCTCCCGCCGGGCCGGGCTCTGGCAGCGCTCCCCAGGTGCTGCTCGTTCCCGTGACCTATAGCCAGGGCCACTTATAAATCAGGGAGGTGGAAAGAGCCACCACAGCCCCCTCCCTGCCTCCCTCCTGTGGGGGGAAATGTGTGTGTGAGAGGCACAGTGCTATTGCCCTCGTGCTAATCCGAGAGCAAACTTTAATAGAGATAATTTATCCTCTTCCATTTAGGAGTAGGGATGGCTGGGAGAAAAGGTTAGTGTGGGTGCTCCACAGCAGAGGGTTGAACCCACGATATGAACACCCAGCAGAGGAGTTGTTAATGCCTGCATGTCACTGATGTTAACATGCCCTGATGAAGGCTGTGTCTGTAAATACTGCCTTTACTGTGCTGGTCTCTGCTGCCACGTCCCTCTGGGTCAGGGCAGCCCCAGGGATCAGTCCCGGCTGGAGGATGGACAGATCATGTGCAGCCCTGGGAGAAGGAGCTGGGGGTGCTGGTGGGGGAGAGGCAGGACATGACCCAGCCCAGCACCCCCCATGCCCTAGTGTGGGCAGAGGGCAGGGGGAAATTGTGCCCCTCTGCCCCTCAGGTGAGACCCCCCTGCAGAGCTGCTCCAGCCCTGGGAACAGCACAGCAAGGACATGGAGCTGCTGCAGCCGGTCCAGAGGAGGCACCGAGATGATCAGAGGGATGGAGCAGCTCTGCAGTGGGGAAAGGCTGGGAGAATTCATCTGAATTCAGGCTTTGTGATGTAAGTCACATTTTGAGTGTGAAGGGCACAAAGCAGTAGGAGCAAAGCCCCCTGTGCCCTCCTCCTCCCTGACAGGGCAGTGGCTGCTCTGCCTGCTGGTACTGGTGGTTCAGGGCTCCCTGCAAGGCCCACCCACAAACACTGGGTGAGATACACTGCAAACACTTACCAGAGACAGAAACCGCCCCAGAGATTTGCAGCCTGCTTGGAGAGAAGATGCAGAGACCAGAAAGAAGCTATTGGGCTTCTGGGCTTAATGTAGTGAAAATGAGCCACCCGGAAAATGCTGCTTGGTGGGGATTGGAAAACATTGCAGTTCTTCCCTGTCATCGTGTGTAAGTACAGCAGCAATGATCCTGTGCACTTGGGGCTTGGATTTTTGGAAGCCAGGGGCATCCACCCTTCCAAAGGTGGTGCTTTTCCAAAGGTGTGTGGGCTTTCGTTTCTTCAAGTTGTTTGAGCTGCTGCTGTTTCTGAAGAGGTGTGTTCTGTGCTACTTGAAGTTAACCATGAACTGTGCTATCTGCTGATAGCACAGAGATTTTGTTTGCTTTGCCACAGTCCTGTGCAGTCCAAGCAGGTGGACAAATACCTGGGAAGGGTTTGGCTCTGTTTGTGTTGTGTCGTGCGTGGGTTTCTTCCTCTCTCCTCTCCTCTCCGCCCATTAACCCTGTAGCTGAGGTGCTCTTGCACTTCCAGGGGTGCAGGTTGAGTCCTGCTGAATCACGTTTAGAGCAGAGTTCAGCAGTGTAATCAGGATCCTGGCGCCCTGCAGGGCTTTCCAGCAAACCGCTGGAAGCTCTGGCTGAGGAGCTGGCCAAGGGAAGGAGCAGCAGGTATTTGAATTTATCCAATACATCAACACATGAGCGTCTCCTGCCATGTTCGTGACGTGCTGTAATCCAATGGAACTGCACGCTCTGATTCCGTGTAATCTGCTCCCTCTGTTTAACAGGGATTACCAGGTCACGTGGCTTACACAGCCCTCTGGGAAATAGCTTTGGAAAAGTTTCTGAATGTGCTGCTTTTCGTGCTGTACATCCTCAAATGCTCGGGGATTGGGCACATTGTTGAACAATGATTCTAATACACTGATAACCTGTTGCATCCTTACAGGGCGAGTCCCACGAGGCAGGGCTGTGTCTGCCCAGGGTTTATGCAAATATTAACATGATTTACACCCAGTGTGCACAGTGAAAGGGTGAGTGCAGTGTCCTGTCACCACTGTGGCCAGAATGCCCAGGGGATGAAGTTCTGTGCCTGATCTTCTCTGAACGTTGTTTGCACTAAGGGTGCTGTTAACAATTTAGTTTTATTACACAAAGGATGTTGTGTGTCTTGAGGTTCCCAAACCTATTCTTCTTTTCCAAGAGGAATTTCAGTTACTTTACTGTAAAATGTAGAGAATTAAAGGCAAGACAAAGCACTACAGTGGAAATCACTAACAATGACAGGGATGTTTATTCACATATGAAGAACAGGGTGAGGTGATTTGATCCTGACTCACATTTTGTCCAGCAGGATAAAACCTTCTTGTTGGGTTCATAATCCCTTGCAGTTGGTGCCAGAAGTCATGAATTTGCCCAGTGTGTGTAAGAGTAGAAGCAGAGGCACGAGCAGTCATACATCCTCCTGTCCTTGGTATTTGCTTCATCCTTTCATCCCTTCAGTGTGATATTCCTTGGAAGTTTTCATCTGACAAAACAGGCTGTCTGCTGGGAATGGGATGAACTCCAAGTCTATTCCCACAGGCAGAAGTGCCTCTGCCACAAAAATCAGGTGCCCTACTGTCTAATGTGGCATTTCACAAAGGTTTGTGAGCTCCAGCTGTCCTGGAAACCGTCAGTTTTGGGGTGTAGCTGCAGTGAAACCCCCAAATGGTTGTCTTTCCACCCGTGGCGTGATTTGTGCTTTGTAGCACAATGTTCTGGTAAGTGCTTGGCTGGGCTCCAGGAACTGGGAAAAATGTTTGTAAATCCTGAAAGCTTCACATATTTCCCCCGGATGATGATTAGCTCAAATATTGATACTGTGAAAAGGCATCAGCCGTTGTTTGCTATTCCCTTGCTTGAGGAGGTTGGTTGTCCAGCCCAGGCACTGTTTTGTGGGGGTGTCTGCAGTGACCAGCCCCAGGTTCCTGCAGGTCAATTTGGAAGGTCTGTGCTCGTAGCTCTGTATTTGGCAGCACTTTTGCTATTGACAAAACACCAGCACCTTTGCTGGTCAACAAAAACGTCAACAGCAAAGGGCTGAAATGAGGTATTTGAGAAACCAGTGCACTGAGTGTGATTGCTGTTAGGTTATCAGGAGATGACATCCAGCATGATGTGCCTGGTGCTTGGGCAAATGTTCGTTCCCAGAGTCCAGGAGAAGATTTGGGGTTTGCTGGCCCTGCAGAAGTTGCTGCATGACCCTCCATTAGCATCTTATTTAATCCTTCTCCCCCTGCTCTCCCTCCCCCATCGTTCTGGGGAGCCACAAGGGTAAACTCTGCCTCTCTCTCATGGCAGAAAGCCTGGGAAGGATCCTGTGCTCGTTTCCATTATGATAAAAGACAAAACAACTAAATTAAATTGGAAGCAATCTCTGCATTACACAAGTCTGCATACTCCAAAATTCTCAAAACAAAAGGGGTGCAGGGGAAGCCAGTCACCATCGGAGAGGAGGAAAAAAGTGTCTCTGGACTAGAACTTTTACTGTTCCTTAACTCAGAACTGAAATATTTTAACTCCTCCGCAACCAGAGCCACTGAACTCGCCGAGTGCAAACAGCAGGGCCAGGGCAGCTGCTCTGAACCTGGATATCCCTGAGTTTTGGGCTGATGTGAAATGACATCATTTGGGAGCAGATTTGCCCCCAGTTGCTGTCAGGGAGTTTGTTGTCTGAAGCTCAGGTTGCAGATGTTCACAGGGAGATGTGGGCGCCAGGCAGAGGGAAAAGGCGCTCGCGACTTGGCAGGGCCGGGATGCAGAGGAAACCCAAACTGTCCTCCAGCACTTGGATTCTTTCTTGCCCTTTGGAAACAAAAAAAATAGTTGAAACTTTGAAAGACTAGACTATTATTTGTTATGGTTAAATTGGCCAGTGACCCACTGGCATAGAACACAATCTTTCGCAAAAAAACCCACACTTGTTGCTAGATTTTATTTCCTTGGAAATGCAGGAATGGAAAAGTTAACTGATCAGGTGTCTTGCCTCGTCCAATTTAATTATTTTAACCAAAAAGAAAAAAAAAAGGTAGTTGTGGGGGGAGGGAATTCCTTGGAGCTCAAGTCACAGTGTTATTATCAATTCAAATTCAGTGAGCTTTTCTGTCCCTTGGCTCTGAGTGGAACCTGATCTTATGAAACAGAGATGCTTTACCTGATTCTGTGTGTGCACATGTGCACTGAAAATAGTTGCTAATACGTTTAACCTTCTTTAATCTGTGTTAGAAAGGAATGGAATGAATGGTATTAATTTTTTTATTATTTATATGTATTTGCCTCTATAAATGCAATTACCACACAGAGTTGGGAGTTGGGCTGGGAATTGGCAGGTGAAAGCTGGTCCCTAAAATGTATATGCAAATACATACAGGATACCCAGAAACTCATAAACCTGCAGTTCAGGGCTCTGGATTTTCCTCCCTGGTTCCAGCTCACAATGTCACCAAAGCCCAGCACAGAGTGAGAGCGTGCCTGCCTCTTGTAACAATACCAGCCCATGTGCCCAGGAAAACAGAGAATTTAGAATTTGAGGGCTGGCAGGTAATAATTCACCTTTCTGGGTTTCTCAGTGGGTGTTTTTTGAGGGGTTTGTTCAGCAGTGACACCAGCATGACACTGTGTTCAGTAGATCTGGGGTTATCCTGGATGGGATCAGCAGTAAGTGGTGCTGGGATTACAAACCAGATCAAGCAAAAACACTGTTATTTCTGCAGACTTTTCCACTTGTGGTGACAGTAATAAAAAAATATTCCTGCAGAAGTGATGTAATCCCATAGAAGTTTGTGATGGAAGTGCAATTTTAAAAAAAAAAAAGGAGGGGAAGTGTTTGCGTTTCAGACAAACCGTGGGAACTGCAGGTCTGTCCGTGCACTCTGCAGTTACCTGGCTGGGTCTCCATCATCACTGATAAGTTCCAGCTCTATTTTGATAATGTACCACGCTGAGATAACTGGGACAAAGGAGGGGCTTTCTCCTGTCCCAGACGTGGCTCCCCTCAGGTGAAGCCACTCGATTGTTCCCAAGTTGACCCACTGACCTTCTAATCACTGACAAATTATCCACTGCTTTATTCTACAGTCTTCATTATGCACTGTTATTAAACACACTAATTTCTTTTTTATGAGGACAGGATCGCTGAGGTGCAATAATGACCCTTTTCATGGACTTCAGTGAGGGGTTATGGAAGTATTTCCGTGATTTTTACATAAATTTGAGTATCTCGCAATAGTTCCTGTGGCGTTTTTTTCAGACGCTGCTGATGTGGAAAGTGACAGTGTGCGCTTTCAGGTGTTGTATTCTATGAAATATTAAATGTTTTAAAAGCTCCAGTCCCTACAGAGGAAAAAAAATCTTTCACACAAGGTGCCCCCTGTCCCAGAAATGAGAAAATGCCTCAAGTTCCTTCCGTGGCCCTTCCTGCTCCCGCGGCGCCGGGGCCGCAGACCTGGTGGGAGCCGTGGCCGTGTCAGCAGCCGTGGAATGAGCTGCTGGGCTGGGCTTGGCTCGGGTTAAACTCCTCCAGGAGTGGGCTGGGGCTGCAGCCGCTGGCTGTGGTTCCTGAGCTCTGCACAGGTGAGGGGCTGCAGAAGGGGGGGTTGTGCCCCAGTGAGTGACCTCCTGCTGATGGGCAGAACTGCTGGAAGCCCAAGCCCTACATCGGACTTGAAGGGAGTCTGAAGGGAAGAGAGCAGGAAACATGTTTTGCCTAAAATAACAGATAACTTGATGTTTCTTGCCTGATATTTTTTAAACATCTCCCATCGGTCTTTTCACTAAAGCGTTTCCAGTTTTTCAAAGGATTTATTGTGAAGGTATAGGGAGTGTGGGGGAGGGCAAACAAATTAGGGGTTTAAAATTACTATTAAGTATCTTATTTTCAACCCCCTTGACTGAGTTCCTCAGTTCAGAAGGGAAGAAATCAATGAACCATAGTCTGCATTTTCAAAGAGAACTAGTGAGCTTAAGTTTCCAATATTGAACATCTTAAAGAAACCCAATTTTTCAGAAAGCAGCAAGTGCCTGTGTTATACACAGGCATTTCCTTTTTGGTGTTTCTGTGGGGTGGCAGATGCTGAGATACCTCAAATAAATCTTGAAAGCTTAGAACAGTACCTTTGATAAGTGTTTATTTCCCAGTGTCCATTCAGCTACGGGGGAATGAAATTTAGCTCATAGGTTACTTCAAAATGTATGACCTGAAAAATTAACCCAAATTAACTATTTTCCTGAAAGTTATTTCAAATATTGACAATTGTTTACCAACACTACTGAGTCAGATTTAGCCCTTTTCAGACTTTTGAGAAGCTTCATATTTGATCTTCCTTTTATGTGTTTATTTGGATTCATTTGAGCTGCATCATTAGGAACAGAAGAACTGCTGCATGCTAGGATGGGATATATTCATATATATAGATGTGTATATATATATATTTATATATACACTGCTGCTTATCCTTAGTCTCAGATTGTCCTTTAAACACACAGAGAATCCCAGTGAAATCTTAGCATTCAGCTTAATCAGACGTAGAATCTCTCAGAAGACTCTCAGTGAAAAAGCACAAACCCATGCACTAATCTGGTTGTGGTGAGGGCCGAGCTGGTGATAACTCCCTGCCCGTGGGTGGGTGTTTTCTAAGCGACTGGTAGGTGTAAGCTGTGAGTATTTTAGTCCCGGCTCTTTTGTTGCAAGATTTAAAAAATGAATAAGTCAAGTGAAATGAGAGGCTGGGGTTGGCCTGATGGGAGCGGGATGGAGATGGTGCCTGGTGATTAGAGCCTCTCACAAAACGGGCTCTGGGTTCAGGTTCACAGAATTATTTCCCCGTTATCTTTGTTGTCGATGGCCTGATTGTGTAGAGATTTCCACAGAAGGGTTCTGTTATTTTGGAGTAAAAGGGACCTGTTGTATTGTTTGAAAAGCACTTGTTCCAGCTCTGAGGACTTTCCATCTGTTTTCCTATTTCCTTCCTCTCGATAGGAGCAGCATTTCCTCCCCTTCTTGCGCTGCGGGAGCGGCGGAGAGGGAGACTGTGCAAAGCCTTGTTAGCTCAGTGTTAGGGGATGGTGCCCAGGATTTCATCCTGTCTTTGGCAGAAGAAAAGGGGAAACGGGGGAGAAGGAGTAATTTTTTGTTTCCAAGGCTTTGCAGAAGGATGTATGGAGGGCTGGAAGCCTGGACAGAGCAGGATCGGGAGTTTTGCTACCTCACAGCTCGTGGGTGGCCCATGCCATACAAGCGTGGGCCCTTGTCCAGGTCACGGTGAATTAAGGGTCCACAACAGACTTAAACCTTCTCCAGCAAGTGCTAATTTCTCCCTCCTTCCTCTCCCATCCCTTCTCTTTGCAATTCCAGTGAGTGGGTGAATGTGCAACTCAGCACAGGAGGGTTTATTCTTCTCCCACCCCGATTTGTGGTTCCGTCCCTGGATAATCCATGTTGGAGGCACCCTGGTCTCCTCTCTGCCCATGTGGTGCCCAGTCTGAGGTGGGCAGGGCTCGTCCAGGCTGTCAGCAACCTCTTGCCTCTGTTAAATCAAAGCGAAGAGAGACATTGAGAGGGAAAAATACGAAAGCAAAGCAGATTTCCCAGAAGAGCCTGAGCATCAGGGGGTGGTGGCAGCGTGGCTCTGTCTTCAGGTGACCCCCAGCTGCCTCGAGCAGTTCTTATGTAACCTTGTCTTCCCCTCAGAGCTCGATGGGATAATGGATTTCTTTAAATTAATAATGCGTAAAAGGAGATTTACACCGTGGTGCTCAAATATTGTCTTTGCCTTTTATTCATGCATTTGTCACTGTAATCCCTAATCGAGGTGTTCAGTGGGGGGGATAAATAATGAAGGGGAAAAAAATCTCTGTCATCATCCAGAACCATTTGCAAATTCATCACCAATATTCTTTTGGAAGCACAGACAGAGGGAAATGAAAAATATAGACTGGAGCTAATATATCTCACTGATTTCCATCTCCCATTTATTCCCAGAGCCCACTTTGAGCTGTGATAGAATGTGAATCCCAGGAATTGCCATTGCTTTTTAGAGACGAGTCTAAGGCTGTTACTGAGCCTCTCAAGCAACAGAGTAAATACAGTCAATGAATACCAAGTTAATGTACTTTATAGTCAGACATAGTACACTTACCTTGAGTTTTTTGATTAATTAAGGTTTAACTTACTGTGTACAAAATAGTAAGGAAGTTGTAGCAATTCCTTAGCATTTAAGCTCCTATGAAAGCTTTATAAGGCATGTTTTAAAAGGCAAGGGAAATAAAGCAAATATTTTAAAGTAGAAATCCTGTAAAGATTTATTTAGTCACTATTAAAAGAATGACTGGAATAGGTTAGAAGAGCCATCCTGAACCAGATGCAGTTTCTCGTGGAGTTCAGATTCCTTTAACCTTCATAAAAAATGTTGCAACTCCTGAATTTTGAAATTGTGGTCTTGGGACAAAAAAAAAAAAGTATTATTGCAAAAGAGCTTCTCTTGCTGTATTCCCTGAGCATCTCAGCCTAGGAATTCTTACCAAATTTAGAGGGGAAAGACTCTTTTTTTGTTCCCAGATGATATGTGACAGCGCAGGGGTTATTTGGGTTATATCAGGATAGAACATAGTGTTTAATATGTTAATTTTACACTAAACACAGGCCATTTTACACCTTTTGCTGGGGCTTTTGTGATCGCCCTGGTACCAAACGGGGTAGTTTGAAGCCAAAATTTGGTCCAAAAGTGTCCTTGGAATTCAAACTCGTGAGCTGCAAGGATAGGGCTGGAAGGAGCTGAAGGAATGGGATGTGTGGCTGCTGGGATGAGCCAGGACTGGGCTGGGATGAGCCAGGACTGGGCTGGGATGAGCCAGGACCAGGCTGGGCTGAGCCAGGACCGGGCTGGGATGAGCCAGGACCGGGCTGGGATGAGCCAGGACTGGGCTGGGCTGAGCCAGGACCAGGCTGGGATGAGCCAGGACCGGGCTGAGCCAGGACTAAGCTGGGCTGAGTCAGGACCACACAGGGCTCAGGAAGGGCTCAGGAAGGGCTAAGGAAGGGCTCAGAATGGGCTCAGGAAAGGCTAAGGAAGGGCTAAGGAAGGGCTCAGGAAGGGCTAAGGAAGGGCTCAGGAAGGGCTCAGGAAGGGCTAATGAAGGGCTCAGGAAGGGCTCAGGATGGGCTCAGGAAGGGCTCAGCCAAGGCCCGGCAGCAGAGTGAAAACACAATGTAGTAGCACTCTGGGAAGGGGGAGAAGATGAAATATATCACAAGATAATAAGAAAATAAACCATTAAAAGGCTCTGTTTCCTATTATCATGTGGTTTTATGTTAATGAAGTTGTTCCAGGCCTGTTTGAGTTTAACTCAAGCAGGGGAATATGAGTAATATGAAAAATATGTGGGGCTGAAGACCCTAAGTTGAAAAATCTGTGAAACACGGGATGTTTTTGTTCACCAGGCATTTCACAAGGAGAAATAAAGCAGCCAGAAAGTGGCACAGAAAAAACACCAAGTGCCAGCTTTTCCCTTTTGTGATCCCTGGGTCTCCAGTCCTTGTTTACCAAGGGCAGCCCTGGCAGGGACCTGGTGTGGGCAGCGGGGGGGATCAGGTTCAGGGGCCCCCTCAGTTTGCCCATATTCACATAAATGCCTCGATGAATTTCGGAAAAGATGACCCGAGTGATAAATTGCCAGCTCTGTGTAGTGCCTGGCCAGGTTTGATTAGGGTTGGGTGTTTTTTAAACAGATAATTGCTCTCTTAAAGAAGGAAAAATATTGGAGGTAGGATTTGGAAAGCAGCTTCAATCAGAAAATGGAAAATTATAAAGATGTCCAGGCTTGAGTATTTTTTGTAGTGTTTTATTTCAGAAAAGCTAAAAAATAGAGCTCTGACCTGAAATGGCCTGTTTTTAAAAGCAGAAAAGAGAAAGCACAAAAGGACTAAGATGTCCCAGATGTACGAAAACAGTTTTCACTGTGAACTGAATTGATCTAAATGTTTTTAAATTATTATTTTCAGTTAATCCAAAATGTTGAAAAAAATCTGCTGTAATTTAATATGTATTGAACTCTTTAATTTTTTGCTTTAAAAAGGAACTTAGAAAAATCATGTTCCATGGTAGCAAGGATGATATCCAGGAGTCGATTCTTCCTCCTGTGTTGCTCCTTGTAGGAATACTTTTGTTGGGTCCTATACCAGGGCCAAATAACCCACATTCCAGCCTGCCCAGTAACACACCAAAATCAAGGTCTTCTCTTCCCTACAACTGGGGTTTGCCAGGCCACAGCAGGAACAGTCAACTGCAGTTGAACAAACCATTTCTCTGCCTTTGAAGGTATTATTAAGAAAAATATTTAAGATAAAAATATTTTTACATTTTGCTTCTGCTGGCCAGCAATTGTCCCACGTTGTTTGAAATATTAGCTGTTAGCAAAGGGAGCTTAAAGCTTTCTTTTTAAGAGGAAAAATTCTTCTGCTGTCAACCAGGTGTCTGAATGGCTGTTGTTTTTCACTGTTGATTTTTCAGGAAACAATGTGGATGCAGTGCATATATAAAACTCAAAATAAGCATTTTATTTTTATTTAAATACTGCTACTGTCAACTGCTGTGCTGCCCCATCCCTGGAAATGCCCAAGGCCAGGTTGGACGGGGCTTGGAGCAGGAAGGTGCCCATGGCAGGGGGTGGGACTGGAGGATCTTTAAGGTCCCTTCCAACCCAAGCCATTCCAGGATTCTGGGACTCCAAACAGGCATCTGTGCAGCACAGAATTCAAGCAGAACTGTGCTTTTTGACATTAATGCTGGTTTTGCCTGAGCTCTTGGGTGAGAGGGGGCTGCTCGTGTCTGCAGGACCCTCTGCTAAGCCAGGCGGGTGAGCAGCCCCTTGGAGCCCAGTGCTTTGCACCCAGAGCGGTTCTTGTTCCTGCTTTGATGTCTAAATTCACGAATGTTGTAAAGGGGACAAAATGGCTTCGGGGTGGAAGAGCCCAAATTGGCACAAGGTGGTACTTGGTGCTGTCAGGAGAGCAGGGAAATGGCAGCAGATGGGACCCCTTAGAGACTGCAGAGGGGCTGCAACGTTAACCAGCAATATCACCTTGCCTCCTGTTTGGCTGAAGTGAATTAACTGGCAGGAAATCATGGATTTCCGAGCCCGGCTTTCCTTACGACATTCCTCGCTGCAGAAGGAGAATTAACCGGTGAAGGGGAGTAACAAGAAACAGGTTCTAAAATTGTGGGAAGAGCGAAATGGCACCAACCTGGGTAGGAGCAGCTCTGCTGCTTTCAGAAGTTCTGCTTGATTTTCTTTTTTTTCTTTTTTAAAAAGGGTGTTTAGGGAAGGAGGGGATGGAGAGTGCAGAGAATTGATTAGGAGATGGTGGGTTGCAATGCAGGCCTGCAGTCTGTTAGAGGTGGTAATACACCACAAACACCCAAAAACTGGGGCTGTGTTACAGCAGTCCTGGTTTGTTGGAAGTTATTACAGAAAGTTCTCCCTTTAAAAATTATAATCCTTAAATCAGTGATGGGTTCTTTATCTCTGTTTTGATTTTTTAAGAGACTTTTCTTGGAAAAAACAGATATCTGGCTTTGAAGAGAGAATGACCATCTTTTACAGCTTGGCTCTGTGTGCTTTCAGAACTGGGGGGAAGAACCACTGGGCACTTCTGAAAATCCTTCATGAAATCCCTTATTAGGTCATGAATGGAGAAAAGAAAAAGGCAGTAAAAAGTTTCGAAAGGGATTTTTGGAATTCTCACCATGGTTTTGTCATCTTCCCAACGTTCAATGGTCTCACTGTTGGAACGGCAGTGGTGGGAGTACAGGACTGATGGGACAGGGCAAGGCTGGAGGAATGTGCTTTCCTTGCCATGGATTGTCCAGTACAGCAGGAACATTCAAAACCATTGCAAAGATTCATTCTTTGCCCTGTTCTTCCCCTGCCTCAGAGCCTGTGTGTGTGGCTCTCCTTCCTCGTGCTCGTACCGAGCTGCATTTCTTCACATTTCCCTTCGAGGCTGTTTCTGCTGACTGTCCAGTTTGAAAATGGCAGTAAAATCCTGGTGGTGCTGTGGATTGCTGTCCTAAAGAGCACAGAGACTGTGCCTTTGAAAACAAATTACAGTTTCAAAGGCTTGCAGTGGTTGGGTTTGGTGAGTTTGTTTTCTAAATACTTTGCATAGTGTTCAAAACTTGAAATTAGAAGGCAAATCACAGCAAAACACTCGGGTCTCTGCGCCATGAGCACCGTGTGTTCACTGACAACTTCTTTCCAGGTGTTCCCAGGCACGAGTGACCAGTTCTCTGGGAGGTGGAAGCCAACAGTTCTCAGGGACCATTGTTTTGGAGGTAGATAGATGGGAGGATCTGTTCAGCTCTCAGGAAGAGAGCAAACAGCCTCAAGCTGCACCAGGGGAGGTTCAGGTTGGACATCAGCAGGAATTTTCTCCCTGGAAAGGGTGGTCAGGCCCTGGCAGGGGCTGCCCAGGGAGGTTTGGATCCCCAGCCCTGGAGGTGTCCACGGCAGGCCTGGCCGTGGCACTCAGTGCTCTGGGCTGGGGACAAGGTGGGGATGGGGCACAGGGGGATCCACGGGCTGGGAGGGCTTTTCCAACCTCAGTGATTCATAATACTTGAAATTATCCGGGAGAGAGAGGAGAGGCCTTGGGGAATGGGCTTTGATCAAACCAACTGTGCTTCCAAGAATTTCCAGAATTGGCCATGGCAAAGTGCTCCTGGTCCGAGATTGGATCCCTGCCCTCTCTCCCACTGGGAAGTTGCAGGGGGGCGGGATGGCAGGATCAGTGATAGGTGTTATCACCCCAGCCTTCCCTTGCAGACCACAGCTGCCTTTAGTCTCTGCTCCACCGTTACTGTCTCGTTCCTCTCTCTCCCTTTTTTTCCTGCCTCAGCAGCTCACAAAAAAAAAAAGAAAAAAAGCCCAAAAAAATAGAATTCCTTTCTTGCCTGGCCTGTGGCTGTGCTCTCCTTCCCTGTGCTCGTGTCCCAGAGCCGTGCTCGGGTCAGCAGCGAGCCAACGCTTTTGTCAGCGTGATTAATAGCGCTGTGGATTGTCGTTAATTCACTGGCTAATGACTGCAACTCTGGCCGCTCCCGGAGTAATCGGGTGATGTATGTGGGGAGCGCGCACCTCATGGCAGAGGTGAAAATCATTTCGACAAGTCAAATATTGTCACAGGGAACAAATGGCTCTCCCTGTTAATAAAAATTAATGAATTTTTTTTACCGCTGGCCTGCTAAATGAAGCCGTGGAGTGACTGAGTGGAGGGGACAAGCTCGGTGGAATTAAGCACTTTATTTGATGGTTAAAACTATAAACATCTTTATTACGGCTGTGATGGGATGTGGCAAGGCCTTTGTTTGTGCTCAGATGCACAGAGGCTTTCGGAGAGTTTGTGTCTGTGTTTGCATCGGGAGGGAGAAGAGGCAGAAAACAAGAGGTTTGGTCTGGTGTAGGGGGGATCAAAATGTAATAGTGGTCAGCAGTGGATCCCTTCCTTTCATTCCTCCAAGGACGTGTCCAGAGTGCCCTGGGCGCTCCTGGGCACAGAACTTTGGCAAAGCCACCTCTGTGCTTGCCCAGGGCTGGCTGGTTTCTGCCTTTCTGGCCTTTCCTTGCCCAGTCCAGCCTCCAGCAGGACTCAGAGCCTCGTCAGGGAGTGATCCTGTGGCAGAGGTGGGTCTCGAGCCTGGTGGGTTTGAGGCCAGGCTGGAGAACGGGCGGGAGAGGAAGAACCGGCATGGCAAAGGCAGTGTCCTTGCTGAAGTCAGGAGGATCTGGGGGTGCTACAGCCCGAGCTGGCACTTGATTAGCTGTTCCCTGTGACCTACAGCTCATGGCGATCACCCCGGAGTTTGGGATGGCTTCAGGATGACTTTTGGTTCTGCCTGTGCCGATGGGAAAGGCTGGGTCCCATCAGTGGGGTGGTTGCTTTAGGGGTGTGATTTCCAGAGCAGATGGCTCACAGAATCAGGGGGCAGCCCACCAGCACCTCCTGGGGATCAACAAACAGCATCCTGCTGCAGCTTCTGCTTTCCAAGGGTGTTTGATTAGTGCACTTGAACACCGGGCTTGGCATATATTTCATAGGAAAATCCACCCTATTTGTCAATGAGACAGAATAAATTAAAACTTGATTAAGCAATCCCAAATCTGGGTTAAGCATTACTGTGTTTAAAACCAGATTCTTTATGGTAGATAAGAAATGAAACGCCTGTCTTGAGAAAAGAATGTGAAAACTCTAAATTTCAACTTTTTAACTTCTGTGGAAATCCAGTGGTATGTTCAGATTTGTAGTAGGTGAATACCTGGCTGAACATACCTTTTCAGAGATGGCCAAATCTGCCTTGAATAGTAAATAACACGAGCCAGAGCTTCTCCTCCTGCCTTGCCCTTGATCACTGTCACTCCTTTGCAGGAGCAGATTGACCAGCCCTGACATGCACCTCTTTACCGTGGCCATGGGACTGCTAAAATCCAGGAGCTGAAGAGTTAAGGCACAAATAAAATCTCCAGTTCAGACTGTCAGCTTAGATAGTGCTTAGCAAGGGTCGAGGAAAAAAAGCCAGTTGTGATTTAGAAGAAAAACAGTGAGATTTGACCAATTCCATGGAATACCTTTCTTAGCCCCAGGGCAAGTGGAAGTGGTATATTAACCAAGGAATAGAGCAGAGGAGGAAAAAGGCCAAATCACATTTCTTTGAAACAAAGAGGCTTTTTACCAGGAACAAGCCTTGATAAAAATTACAGTGGCATCGCAAGTCATTTCAGCCGCTCTGCCTCGGGCCATGTGAGAGCAGTGAGGAAATAGGGGATGCAGCGGCCCTGAAATACAAATACAGTAGTCCCGGGAGTGTTTTTAGTATAAATAATCCTTTTAGAATAATGTAGTAGCTTTAAATAGGGCCAGGTGGTGGGTGCAACACCCAAGATTGCTCTGGAAAGAGGACAGGGAAGCAGGATAGTGTAGCTGTCCTGCGTGTGGGTGTGCTCTGCAAACACCCCAAATCCTGCTGCTTCCACAGCTTCCCAGCTCTGCTTTAACACTGAATCTGATGAAATCAGCTTAAAATTAATGTTAATGCATCTGCTGAGCTAAGCCAGGGGGATACTGTGGTGTGACTGGGAACTGAATGGCTCCAAACCACCACGGAGTTCTCTGGCACTGGGCAAACTCCCACTGGAGACGATGAGATTCCCTCAGGAAACCCACCTGTGTAGCAGTGTTTGCTCACACAGTACTGGGGAAGGATTACATGGAGTGTCACATCCCACTGTCATTTGTTGAATGTCCCCTCACTCCCATGGTACAAAGTCTGGGAGCACTTTCTCCATCAGAAACGACTTGTAAATAGACCTCGGTCGAAAGAAAGCACTCGGATTAAACATGTGCTCAGTTCTTTGTCAGGTGCCTTCCTTTCTCTTAGAGAGAAAAGAGCACTTGTGTGATCAGGGAAAAAGTGCCCCACACAGCAGCTCTGCAGAGGTGCTCCCAATGCAAACATCCCCTGAAACAGGGGTAGGGATAGGAGAAATAGAGAGATTTCTGCAGAGAACAGGATTAAAAAGCAGTTGTTTCATACTAATTTTTTTTCTTCATAGTATTTAAACATTTCTACAATCACAGGAGCTCTGGTGGTCAGAGGAAAGGTGTTTGGCGTTTTTGATCCTATAATATCAGTAACCTGACTCCCCAGCCCATCGGTGAGAAATATTCTGTAGACCTCTAAGTCAGTCCTTGCTGAATTTTCCTTATTTACATGTTTGAAATGTGACAGGTTAAACGTGAGCTGGCAGTTGACTGGATGGATGTAACTGGATGGATGCAGTTGGAGGTGTCAGCCCCCAAGGTCAGGGGCATGTTGGAGGTTCAGTTGCTGCTGTGGTTTTTGGTTGTCACAAATGGTTTTCCCTTCACAAAGCTGCATCATCAATTGATGGGCAATTACTGGTCAGAAGAGGCAGTTGGTAGTTCCTGGTTCACAAAGAAAGGGCTGACAGTGGGGTCACAAAGCTCTCAAGGTGCCCAAGAGATGCCCAGGACACTGAGAAAACACCCCACAGCATTCCATGGGCTTTGGAACTGAATCCAGAGGGGCTAACACCTTTCTAGGAGGGAACCCTCTGGAGTCCAGCTGAGATCCCTCTCTGCAGAGCCCTGTCCCGAGCCACAGGCTTGGGACAGGGACATGGGATGGTGACCAAACCACACCTTCCAATGAAGAAAAGTTGAGGGTTGTGAGTAGAAAGTCTGGAGCCAAAGCCAGGGTGCTTCCCACAACAGGTAAAGCAAACCTGTGCCCCCAGCCAGGCATGAGCTGGTGAGATGAGCACCCCTCAATCACAGCCAGCAGCCCCTGGGGGACCCCCAGGTGAGATGAGCACCCCTGAATCAGAGCCAGCAGCCCCTGGGGGACATCCAGGTGAGGTGTACACCCCTCAGTC
>JAYRBT010000056.1:4305099-4324378 GCA_036023395.1 Myiotriccus ornatus | reverse complement strand
CACTCCCAGGGCTGGGGCAGCCACAGCTTCTCTGGGCAACCTGTGCCAGGGCCTCCCACCCTCACAGGGAGGAATTTCTTCCTAATATCCAATCTAAACCCATATTCTGTCAGTTTGAAGCCGTTCCCCCTTGTCCTGTTACTCCATGTTCCTGTGAATAGTCTCTCTCCATCTTTCCTTGTTGGCTTCCTGCAGGTCATCCTGGAGCCTTCTGCTTTCCAGACTGAACAGTCCCAGTTCTCTCAGCTTTTCCCTCCCAGCAGAGCTGCTCCATCCCTCTGATCATCTTGGGGGCTCACTGCAGCAGCTCCCTGTCCTCCCTGTGCTGGGACCCCCGAGCTGGAGGCAGCTCTGCAGGGGGGTGTCAGGCCAGGCCTGAGTGGAGCTGGTTTGTTTGAGGGGGTTCCAGACAGGTGACAGCGGCTGTGGCCATGGAATGTGTGTGCACTGATGGAGACATTCCAGCGTGATGTGTAAATAAAGGAGAGGCATCTCTCAGGAATGGGTCTGTGGGCACGTGAGGAGCACAGACCGGAGAGCAGTTCGTCAGGACTTGCCATCTCGTTTGCTCTCTTTGCCCCAGAAAGGCACAAAATGCACTTAAAGTGCTTTCCCCCGAGGAGTGTTCTCACCCAGCCCCTGCTCATGCACGCTCCTTAGTGGGGCTCGTTGTGGCTGCCCTTGGAACCGTGTGGCTGGTGGAGGAGATCCCAGGGCGTGCTGCAGCGATGCCCTGCAGCGTCTGAGCCCTGATCCTGCACAGCCACCTCGGTGCCTGGTGTGCTCCACAGCCTGGCTGGGGCAGAGGCTGCAGGTTCACCCTCTCCAGGGGCTCGGCACACACCGGTGGGTCTGTCCTCCCTTTGGATCTGATTCCCCAGCTCTGTATCCCTTCGCCTGCGGATAACGCCGGGGCAAGTCACTGCTTTAACTGTGCATCTTATTGTGTCATCCCCGTTCAGTCGTGTTCAAAAATACCTACATTTCACCCTTGTCCCCCACCTCCCTTTTCCCATTTAGATCTCCCTGAAGCCCATTCTCCCTTATCAGCACAGTAATTTCGTGAGCAGAGCTTGGATTTCTGCCGTTTAGGCCCCGGCCATTGTCTGTCGCAGCTGCAGTCAAGATAAACCCTCACCCAGAACAAAGTTGGAATGACCTTTTACAAGCAGAATCTGCCTTGTTTCCCTCCAGACTAATTTATCAGCCTTCATTTCAGCCTAGTCTCTCAGCAGAGGCCTGAAAGAACATTACAGAGAGCATGAATGAACAGGGGGATTAAGATGCTTGGCTAGTCCCTCTTTTTCATCAGACACCTTCTGGATTTGCTGGGCTGTAAGCTGTAAATGACCGTAAGTGGTGAACTGCCTTCAACTTGGAGGAAGGGGAAGGGAAGGGGCGGGGGAAGCACCACAGCCAAATGTTTGGGAGAGGAGAGGGATGTGGGGAGCTGGGGGAAGCTCCTGCCCCAAGGGCAGAGCGTGGCGGGTCTGAGCTGTGACCGTGTCCCTGGTGCTGCTGCTCGTCACCAGGGGCTCCGTGTCAGGGCTCAGTCTGTCCCTCAGGGGGAACAGGCTGCAGACACAGGCTCAGCTCCTCCAGAACCGTTAGCCAGGGGTTCTGGCAAATTTAAATCCAATTTATTGGTCGAAAGCAACATTTTACAAACTGGATCACACATCTGTGTGCTGAAAGTGCAGCAGAGATGCGAAAGTTTTATTGGGAGCATGATTTTAAGGCTGCAGGAGGTGAAGATTGCTTTTTAAAGTGAACTTGACAGGTGTCAAAGAGCCTGATAGGACATCCAAGATCCACTTGCAGCTGACAACAGCCATAGTCCAAAGGACGTTGCTGTGAGGAGGGGAGTAAATATTGGTCTCTTGAGGGAAGGGAAAGTTGTCAACTACAGTCAGGGTGAATTTCCTGTCTGGTGGAGATGAAGATGCAAAGGATGGAGCTGCAGGTGTGGGGGGTGGATGCAGTCAGGGAGCAACAGGTGAAAATGTGCTGAGGAACCAGCTTGTGAAACTCATATTTCAGTGTCAAGTGATGGTGAACATCAACCACAAAGTTGTTTAGAAACAAAAAGACCAATGTTTTGGAATTATTGGAAGGTTATGAGGAGTTTAGTCCTGTCACTGGACAAGCCTGGCATTTTGTCTACTGGATTTCCACACCTTCCTGTGACTGCACACACCAATAAATCCTGCTGCAATAATTGGTGTTTTCACTTACGAGCATTAAAACCCCTTGTAATGCAGTGGCTTGTGATTATCACAAAAGCATCCAGACTTCTCTAAACCTTTGGAAGACTTGTGATTTGATTTAGACATTTGGGTGAAAGTTCAGGCTGTGATTCCTTTCTCCCCCATGTGTCCTAACCCATAGAGACAACAAATGACACCACGGGAGGAGCTGTGGGGTCAAGGGACTGAAACAGGGAACACACCAAGGAGTGCCCCTGGAGAAGTGGGGGAGTCTCTTCTGACTGTGGGAAGATGTGCAGCTTCCACTGCTCCCTGGCAGCCCTGCAGTGGTGTTGGTGGTGCCAGTGCTGCTGTTGCAAATCACATTTTCAACTCTTTATCATTTTTATGGATTTGAGATCCAAGCCAACGCTCGCAGTGTGAATTCTCATCTCACCTGTGGTTTGCTACCAGAGTTGGTAGTTGATGCTGGAAATATCAGATTTGGGAATTTGAGCCAAAGTCACTTCTTTTCCTGTTTTCCAGAGTCACCTCATTTTGCAAAGGGCGTGTGTGTGTGATATAAATCAGTGTAAATTTACTGCTCACTATAAACTGTAATTGGCAAGAGTGGGGATATAGAGAATTCAGAATGGGAACGATAAAATACTGATACTGTATCCTTTAATTTATTACCTGTATTATCCACACTCTGTGTTTTCCACTCCGTTCTCTCTCCTTCACGAGTTGTGTTTTCACTAGACTGGCATTTTCCTCCTCTGATGAATTAACTGTCAATTGAAGTTAGTGAGATAAATCAAAACAAATGGACACACTGCTCCATATTGACTTTCTCACTGCCTGGTTCTGAAAACCACTTTCTGAGCACTGAGCTGTTATTGTGCTCACTTGCTTCTAAGCAAATGTACAAGGAAGAAGGAACTGGGGGAGGGAGGTGTTTAATAGCCATCAACTGCATTTTCCCTATCTTTGTTTCGGCTGGGATCTTGTCAAGATGAGATCTGGGCCATTTACCTGGACAGAAGGCACTTGGTGGTGTGTCAGAGAGGGAAATGTTAAGTGGCTCTCAGGAAGCAGGCGTGGAAATTCAGGTCTTCTAAAATGTGGTCTTAAGCTACACTAGAAAGGAGGGTTTGGGATAACCATGACAGTTTAGGTGAAAAGGAGGACAGGGGCTCTGTGCAGACCCTCACCATAACAGGAGAGACAGGTCTCTAGTCTGAATCCAGGGAGGTTTATCAGCATTTGCTGTGGGAATCCTTTGTGGATAATTCCAGAGTCATTGCATAGGGGACTTCAAGGTGTTGAAGTCTTGGCCTCATCCCAAGACAGCAGAGCTGTTTCTAGCTGGTTTGTTCTAATTGTGCAAGTAGGTGAGTGGTGGTCAGCACCCAGTAATTGGGATCATCTCTGCCCCTGATAAGACAGAAGTGAAGCAATATATACATATTTATATATATAAACTAAACTGATCAGTGAAATAGGTCTGGAACACAGACCCGCTCAAGGCTCTTCTCTTGCAGCCGTGGTAAAACTTTGCCAGTGAAGAGCCTGTGGCTGCATGGGCACAGACATCCCTTCTGTTGTCATCAGTTACAGTTGTGTAACAGAAAAGTGATTATTTTTAAATAATGAGAATAGCAAACCCATCTCGGTGTCTGAGGCCGCGGGGCTGCAGATCAAATACCAGCCATACCTCTGGCTGACCTCGGTTCCAGTGCTCAGAACAAGCATCTGCCTGTCATACAGCAAGTGTGGAAATGCCTTTGTTATTTGTTTACTTGTATCTTAAACATCTGTGCCTTAACTTGGCTTTGAAATGCTCTGGAGATGGAGCAGGTTATTCTTTCAGGGCTGTCACCCGACCGTGTGTTGTGTCGTCCTGAGTAACCAGCACCACGTTTAGCAAATAAATTTAGCACCTTCTCACCTGGAAGAGATCTCCTCCTGCACTTGAATTCAAGAAGTAAAAGGTTAAAAAAATGTATGTGCAGAGGAATGGATGGTGGAAAGGGGTAAAGCCTCTCAGCAGTAGGTTAATTGGAGAGTGGAATACCAGTGTAGATGGGAGCACATAGTTTCCTTGGACAATGTGCTAAAGAACTGGGAGCTGGGAAGGACCAGCTGGGATTGTTAGTGAATTAGCTGAAGTCAGAAACTGCTGAATGGAGCAAAGAAGTAAAGGGGAAATGAAGGTTAGGGTATAATTCAGTCTAAATTAGGTGGGCCATTCACAATGCATAAAAGGGCTCTGAGCTTCCTTTCTCGGGGAAAATGGGGAGGAAAGCTCACTTTTATTTGGATGCGTGTTGAGTGGTTGATTTTAAGAATGTGCATACCTAGAGCCTACTTTTTGGAAGTGCATTATCCCACATGAGTTTGGAGGAAGCACTGAAAACTCCATGAGCCTGAAAGACAACAGATTTAGCAAGAAAGACTCAGAACTGTTGTGCTGCAGGAGAATGTCATTTAATCCCTGATGGGCTGAAACAAATCCTCTTCATTTATTCTATCTTTGCTTGCTTGTTATTAACCAGGAAAACTCTGTACCTGATCACCTTGGAGTCCTGGGTGCTTGAAATCCTGCCTGGCTGTGGCCTATCCTCATGTGTACTTTTAATGATATCTAAGTTTTATTTCTAAATGGTTCTACCATTGAAAGGGATGTAGCAGCCAGCACACGTTCTTGGAGACTGTGTTTGTTCTACATTAACTTAGGAAACAATAAGGAATGGCAAGAATTTAATATACTAAGGGTTAAGTTAAAATGGTACCTCAGTGGAGCACTGAACCCCCCAGAGATGTCTGTCTGTGGTGCAGTGCTTTGGGACCTGGTGGGAAGAGTTGTGCTGCATCCCTTTGGCCCTTGTGGCTTTGGGTTTCTCTGTAGATCTTCAAACTCATTTGCCCTCATTTTGCTCCCAGTTCGATGAACCGACCTGCACAGACCCTGTGCTGTGTCATCAGTAGGATAAAGCCCAGCTGACTGTTGGTGTTGTGGTTTTATCAGATGTAAAATGCTTAATAAGGAATATATTGCACAGCTGATTTTATCAGTGGGCAACCCCAGAAGGGCTGTGGCTGGAGGTGGAATTTTCCCCCTCGTGCTGTACCTGACTGAGCCTGGGCTCGTTTCTGTGTTCACTCTAAAGGCTTATGTCAAGCCCAGTCAATTTAAATGAGATTCAGAACTAGAGCAGCAGTAAGTGTTCAATCAAAGTATTTGATAAATCACTTAAACAATCTTGCAGATTGCAAATTCTGTAAATGCAAGTTCTGCACTTATTCAAAACTAGTGAATGTGACAGGGCTAAGAGACAGCAAAGTCAAAACAGCAGGAAGAAAAACCCAGATTCTTTGATGAGATTAAAATACCAGCAATTTCAGTGGCAGGCAGGTAGGACTGAGCTGCTCGTGGGGCTTTCGAGCCAATGCTCGAGCTTTTCCAAGGAGAATATACAGATGGGATAAAGAAGAGAAGGCTGATTTGATGATTGCAGCATAATTTCACCTTTACTTCAGGGTATGTGTGTTTTCCTTAATATCTTGAATGGCATAATTTAGCTGGTCAGGAAAGTTTTCTCTCTTATTAAATGGAATGACAAGTGACTGTAAAAGTAGGAGAAGGGAAATCTCAACAAAGCCCAGATTGCTTTGAATGCTCAACAATTTTTCTTTGGTTACTCAGATTGAAGCATGAGCTTCCTCAAGGGGAATTTATTCTGGTGAAAACAAAGCGTTGAAACAAACTCTTTGACTTGACTTTGCCCTGGTTTGTTGCCCACTGCAGCCACAAGTATTTAAGTACCAAACAGGTATTTAATGATTTATTTTTTTTTGCTACAGTTTTTATTATGTCAAAGAAAGATGGAAGAAATTAAAGCAATATTTTTAGTAGCTTTCAGAACGAAACTACGTTTTGTCCTTTGACTTTTTTCCTTCTCATTTATGAAGGAGATTGTGATGGGAGAGGAATGGCTCACTGTCAGTACCAACATGAAGCAAGATTTGAAATAACAGTTTTCATGGTTACTGGAGGCAAGATGGAAAATTGCATTTTTTTTCACCTGTAGCCAGTGTTGATGTTCAGCATTTTAGTTTTAAAGAGGAGGAGATGGGTATGTGTGTGGTTGGTTCAATATCCTCTTACCATCTTTGTCCTCACTCACAGTATCCAGGGGGGTTTTAATCAGGATCCTGGTGCCAAACTCTTGTGTGTGGTGTATTTTGCTCACTCCCACCGTTCCTGTATCCCTGCTCCTCGGAAATCAGGAGCTGGACCACTCTGTGTTGAGGTGACAGCAGGGACCAGTTGAGCTGAAGTTTGGGCTGCTCTCCTCCCAGGCATTTGTTCCCCAGGGCACGAGCAAGCGACTGATCTCTCTGTCTCCTCTTCCCACCTTTTTTTCCGTGGATGTGAAATGGGTTCAGTTGCTGCTGAAAACATGAAATCTGAAATCTTGGACATCTATTTTCAGGCAGCACGTTCAGGCCTCGTTCAGGAAAGTTTTTAAGGACTTTGGGAGCGTTGAAGGAAAATACTGAACTAATCACAGTTACATGGGAAAACGTGTTGTCCAGCTGTGGATTTGGACAGATTTGCATTATTCTAGATTTAAATACATATATATGTGTTTAAACATACACACAGACCTAAACTTCCAACCCCAAAAGCCTGAACAGTTCCTAGAGGCCTTTTGCATCACTTCTGCGTGGCCTCCTGGGCTCTGAGAATGTTTCAGGCAATTCTTTTAGTTCAGCAGTTTTTTCAGAAGTTACTCAAATACAAATTATTCCAATAAACTAAAGGAAAGATTTACATTCTATACCAGTAGCTACTGAAATGCCCTATTCTGTTTTTGAAGAATTTGAAACTGCACTGCAATCTTCTTCACACATGGGGGATTGTTAAAAATTTCCCCCTTCACTTAGAACTAAGTTTTTTGCCCTGTAAAAATGGCAGTTTTTAAGACTTGCTGGCAGCGCTCCTTTCTCCTATGAAATATTTGTGTTTAACACTTTATGCACACAAATCAGTGGGAATCAGCAGCTGTGAGGATTGATCTAACACCACACGGTGTGTGCAAGGTGGAGTTGCTTTAAAATCTTGGTGTTCGTGCCTGGTGCCAGTGCCTTTATTCCCTGCCCTGCCCAGGGCTCTGTGTCACAGATTTGGGGGGGCTGAGCCCTGGGTGTGCGTGCAAAGCGTGTGTGTGCATGTGGCTGTTGTTTCTTTCTTCTTGAAATGCTTCACCACAGTAGGCGAAATGGATGAAACACAGAAAAAGAGAGACAATAAATAGTTTCCTAACCTGGCTTGGATAATGGAGAAAGTTCGTTAGATTTATTAATCCTCATTTTCCTTTGGACTGTCAGGCTTAGAGTGACAGTAAAAAAGCTTGTGACGACTTTGGCTAATTTGCACTCCATTCACTTTCTGCTGAAAACCCATCAGGATGACTGAAGAACTGCTCTGCAATTGACCTTATTCAATGGCAGAGTGATATACTGGGAAACAGGCCAGTTTTCACAATGCCCAAAAGAGCAAATTGGACGGAATCTTTGTTCCTCTCTTTTTTCCCCTTTCCTTTTTATGCCAGTCTTGCTCTAGTTAAGCTCTCTCATTTGTTCCAGCAGTAGCTCTAGGGCTCAGGTCACCCTCTGGGGCTGCCATTGCAGGTGATCGCTGGGCCGCTTGTCTCGGACGCAAAGAGGAGGGAGAAAGGGGAACGCTGGCAGACCCCGCGCCAAGGAAAGGTCTGGGACGTTGTTCCCAGCCAGATGTTGGGGGACAGGGGGCTGGGTTTGTGTGTGCACCCCCAGGTGCTCGAGCAGGCTGTGTGCATCCAGCCCAGCAGCCAGCCGGGACCCGCGTGCTGTCCTTCGGTGGAGCCCTCTGGGTGGGGAGCTGAGGCTCGTGGTGGTCAGGGCACAGCACAGACAGGGAGCAGCTCCTGTGCTCGTGGGGGAAGCTTTACTGTGTTCCCTGTACGTGCACACACAGCAAAGCCAGGAGCTTTCACTCTGGGAAAATGAGACAGGGTTGGAGTGGGCAGAGGCTGGTGGGGAGAGCTCCTTCACAGGGCAGGGACAACTGTCCCCTCAAACCAACATTTAATGTTTTATGCAAAAGAGACCAGCCCTGAATAAGAGTCTGAGTGGGATTAGCACATGAACAGTCCATAGTCTGGCAGATACCGAATTTATCTGGGGCAGTGGAGAAAGGCAAAACAATTTGAATTTGAGCCCTAGAGGGGGCTGGTGCTGGTTTGGGTGGATTCTCTCCCTCTAACTGAAATTTCTGAAACTGCACCTTCGTTTCCAGGTCTCTTCAAAATGGGTTTTGTAAAGGTTTCTGACTAGTAAGACTAATATTGATGCTTTAAATACTAGTAATTCCAGGATGTACTGTACAGCCTGTCTTTACTGGTGTACCACACGTGCTGTGACTCACTGCCAGAGCAGCAGTGGTGCTTCCCTGCTCTTGATGCCTCACACAGGACAGTGTGAAGCTCTCAGGTGGTTTTAAAGCACTCTGGGGACCGTCAGAGCCAGCAGCTTTGATCATTCTCTGCAGAGGGCAGGCCCAACCAGGCAGACCTAAGAGAGCAGTTCAGGTCAGTGCAGCCTGGCTTTGGACACTTCCAGGGGCAGGACAGCCCCAGCTTCTCTGTGCCAGGGCCTCCGACCTTCACAGGGGAGAGTTTCTTCCCAGCATCCAATCTAAACCCACACTCTCAGTTTGAAGCCATTCCCCTTTGTCCTGTCACCCCAAGCTCTTGTAAAAAGTTTCTCTCCATCTTTCTTGTGGGCTCCTTCAGGTACTGGATCCTACGGGATTGCAGCCATTTGTCACTGTTCTTCTCGCTGAGTTTTTCTATTATACACTAAATATTTTTTAGTTTAATACAAGAAAAGAGAGCCTGGTGACTGTGGCTTCATTAAACCTGACCCACTCGGCAAGACAAGAAGCAACTTCAGTGGCTGGTTAAGCTCGCTGTGGTCTCTGCTTCTGAAGGGGGAAGGTGGGTTTGATAAAAAAAAGCCAGTTAAAAGCCACACCAAACTTTCAGTCTTCCCAAAACATCTCTGGCTTTTCAGTGTATGGACATTTTTCTGACCAGTGTCAGCACTTTGATTTAGCCACATGAGAAAATAAGAGACACCCAAGTGAAAGAGCAGGATTTAGGAAACTCTTCTCTCTCCAAGGTGGTACCAACCCATCGCTCCCCTCACACCCAGAAAGTCTGATCTCAGTGTTCAGTTTGGGAACAGTTTTAGGCTCCTGCAGGGAAGCTGCTGCTGCTGCTGTGTATTTAGGTTTTGGAACTAAACCAACGGGGTGGAGACCAAGGAATGCGGGAGAGAACAGAGGAAGCAACAAAGCTCTTCCTACCAATGTTTTTGGGGCAAATGTTTGCATGGAAAAGGTTCTGTGGACACAGTGGGTCTATTGACATGTGCAGGATAAACCCAGAGAGGTGTGTGATGCTCCTGAAATGCCCCATCACTGGGAGTGTCTCTCACCAGGGAAGGGTCTCTCCAGCTCTGGGTCCCTCTCGGTGGATGGGGTGACTTCCACCACTGGCTGTGCAGAGTCACTGGCATCGTTCTGGTCTTCCCTCTGTCATCTGCTCCTTCTGGTGCCCTCAGGTCCTTCAATTTCCCCTTCTCTCTCTATCAAATTCTGCCCATGTCCGCACCCTCATTAATCAATGTCAAGTCACAGAGTGTACAACAAGGGCTGTATTCTTCCACTGCCCCCTCAGCCCTCATACATCCCATTGTTCCAAAAAACTGATTCAGATGGCAAGAAAACAGCCGATGCAGCACATAAAAGAGATGAGACAGAAATGAAAAGAATCAAGGAGGGGAAAAAAAAAAAAGGGGAGGCATTTTTTTCCCCTGAAACACTCGAATAAATACTCGGCAATGATAATTTAAATTATTCATACATTTATGAAAACATCCATTGAAAAGTGAAGTGTATGATGCTCTTTGTCTACTTTACTTGTCTCTTGTTTGTGATTAACCTTTACTGTAACTTGGGCTGGCAGTGCCACGATCACAAAGACCAGACTTTTCCTTCCATGGGAAAAAATGTTTCATCGGATCCAAATGAAAAATTAAGTGGAGGTATTTAGTGCTGATGTGGCAATTTGGTGCAAAGCATTCACGATGCAGAATTATCCGTGTCTGTAGTCCAAACACTGCCTATTAAAAAAAAAAAGCCAAACAGACAAAGCCAGCTTTTAGCAGCGTGTTCCCTTGCAGTGTGGCTTGACATACATTCTACTTGCAGTCCCGTGACGTCCCTCAGGAGCTGGAGAGCTCGACACCACTCAGTGCATGGGGTTTGCTGCACTCAAATGAGGAGGATCTGTGTGTATGGGAACGTGTACAAACACAGCCTCAAAACCCAGGAATTAAAAAAGCAACTCCACTGTTTTAATTACAGCTCCCAAACTACGGAAGAGTTATTCACAGAGTAGCATTAATAATTCCATCAGAAAATGTGAGGTATGTGAGACCTGACAGCCTGTGAAAGTCCAGATGAAATTTCTTTTGCCTCTTAGATAGACCTTTTTTCTTTTTTTCCTCAGTCAGTGCTTTAATTTAAAAAAACCCTCAATTTGTGGCAAGATGAGTAGTGGAATATTAAATGCCAACAGTGATAAACAATCTGATATCAGAGATAGAAACGGTAATTTGAGAGGTTTTGGAAAACTCAGATCAGTGGGGACTGTGTTCCTTTGCTATATCTCTGCCATTCTTCCGGGGTTTTTTGCAGAAACCAAGAGAAATAGTCAAAGCAAAGCTTCTCTTATAACATTTGTGTCGTGCTTGTAATTCATCAAATTTCTATCCAGCTTCCAAACCAGAAAGGTCTGGAGAATGTCATATAAGTTATAGAAAATCATCCAAACATTTTTATTCTCAAGTGAACATATTTAGTCCTGCAGATATGCCTTTCTGCCTTTCCATAGCTGGTTGATTACGTGGGAGGGGGAGCCATTGTCTGGCAGTCAAAGCCAAGGGATTTTGGGCAAAGCTCTGGTTACTCTTCTGTTGACTCTGCAGTTGACTCTGTGTGTGACCTTGGACATGTCACTTATCCTCTGAATGCTTCACTTCCTTCTGGAAAGGGCTAGAACAGTTTCGAGTGCACGCAGGAAAGTGTGTCTGGAACTTAGGGACGCATTTGGAGATGTCCCTCCCAGGAGGGTCCTGGCAGCTGAGATGAACAGTGGTGGGGTTTGTTCAGCTTCATTGTGATGCTCGTTTTTGGGGCTTGGCACACTTTCACTCTTGCCTTTTTCGGTCTTCCACTTTTGTAATTTGTTTTCTAATTTTTTTAAAAATTTTTCTCCCTGGACTTTCTGTAGGAGAGGAATCTCAGAGAGGTTTTCTTTGGGTTTATCTTGTCTAGGATTTACTGGGTTTTGTTTTAATGCTGTCTCTGGATTTGTCCTTTGCTGAGGTGAACCATTTGCCCTTGTTTCAGCAGAAAACATTTTTAGTAAATCCACTAATGGATAAATCTACCAGAAGAGGCTGTCAGACATAGGATAGAGTATTTATATAGAAAGTGTGGTGGAAAACTGTGTATTAAAAGAGGAAAGAAGCTGGAGCAAAAGTCCTAAATCAAAGTCCTGGCACTACATTGTCTTGGTGTGTATTTCTTGCTAGGCTGTGATTCCTTCTTCTTGGAAATTATCCAGAGTTTCCTGGCTCAGTGGTCTGGGATACTTTTCAATATACTGGATATATGGAGCAGTGGGCAGACTTCAAACAGGTCTGAGATTTCTTGGGGGTTTGGAGAGACATCCAAAATAGTGGTTCCCTTCCTCCGCTGATTTGCATAAATCCTCTTTTGCTGCTTCCAAGCCTTTCTGGAGTTCCTGAGCACGGAGGCACCAGATCCCTCCCTCCCTCCCATTCACACAGAAACCAGATTGTGTTTGGGATCCGTCAGCTGGAGGCAGAGCCCAGAGGAAGGAATCTCTGCACCTCAGCTCTGCTCGCTCCTCCCTTAGTGAATGAGTGAAGCCACGGCCGTGCAGAGGCAAAGTGACACCACGTGGCACTGGGAGCTGTGCAAGGATCATCTCCCGCACATCCACACCCAGAGAACACCCCCCAGCTTCTCAGCTCTAGGTTTGGATGCCAGTGGTGCGTTTGGGTTGGGTTTTTCCAAGCACAAAGTTGTTTGGTTGTCCATACCCGTGGTGTGCAGGTAACCACTGCACAGCTCTTCTCTGCTGGGCTTTCTACACCAGGGAATTAAATATATATATATTTATTTCCAATATATATAGAATGAAGATAATAACAGTGTGTGTTTTAGGAACACTTGCAGTCCAGCCCACTCCCTCCACAGCCCTTGCAGGGCAGGGTCGGTCCCGCTCAGCCCCCGCCGTGCCCCCTCCCGCAGCCCCCACCACACTTTGCCCGTAGAAGGTTTGGAGATGCCTTGTTGTGCAGCACTGCTGCCTCCCACCCTCCCAGCCACCACTCCTGGGCTCTGGGAAGGTAGCCAAATGCCACTGAGGACACTGGAGCAATAAATCATCCTCCTTCCAACATCTGCAGGCCCCAAAGGCGAGCCCCTTGCCGATGATGATCTCGCCTCCCACCCCCTGCTTTTTATCCTGTCCCTCGCTGACAAAACACCTATTGTCACAGCCTGAGTGAAGAAGAGTCCTTTTTCCCTCACAAAGGCCCTCTGAAGCCAAGTTGTGAGCTGCCAGGGAAGATGCCGATGGCTCGGCGGGGAGTCTATATCTCACTCTTTCTCTCTGTAGTTCATACTTTTTCTCTCTCACGGGGGTCACCCAAAGCCTTTCACTCTGGCTTCATATTCACATAAAGACATCAAGAAAAAGAAAAACCACACCAGAAAGAATTATTAGGCATGGCTGTCAAATGCTTTCTGGGGGGGTGGGGGGTGCAGGGGGAAGAACAGTAACTCTTTATGTGCTGGCATTGTTACAGGAGCTAATGTACCACTGCCCGAGTGCCGTGCAGGGAGGCATTACATGCCTCAGGAATTACTGGGACATTAGGCTAAAATATTGGATTTCAGCAAAAGGGCATTTGTTTTCATTTCTAGTTCTTAGCAGGTTTTTCTGGGTTCTAGGAGGCTCTCTCCTGATCCAGCTTTCCTGAAGAACTTCTTTTGCATGCGGAGAATCTTTCCTGGCTGTTATTTGCGTGCCACGTGAGCTGCAGGGGTTTTAGGATCCGATAGATCGAACTGTCCCCAGCCCATTTTTGCACGGGAAAGTTTAAAAACCCCAGGCACTGTCACCACCAAACCCTGCCCAAAGTGTTTCCTCAGGAAATGGGCAAAGCTGAATTAGTGCAAAGGAGCTGCAGGAAGGGAAGGGAAGGGAAGGGAAGAGCCTCCCTGCCCTCTCCTTAGGGCACAGTCCTGACCCGGGGGTTCCACTCAGTGTATCCCAATCCACGGATTCAGAATTACAAAACTGCCCATTTGTGGCAGATTTATGCTGGAAGGAGTTCCTGGATCTGCTGCCCATCTCTCTGCACCGGCTCCGAGGGAACTTTGGGAGCTGTGAACTGAAGGCTTCCCAAACAAATCGCCTGCCCGAGGTTCATCCAGATGCCACGTCGCCGGGGATGGTTTTAACCCTTTGAAGTTGTGTCCCGTTTCTGTGCTTGCTGGGAAGTGGGTGAGCTGTGCTGGGCACAGCTTTAAGAAGATCCTGCTGCCCTGGAGAGGAAGATAAATTAAAAACTTCATTTAATCCTTTGGAAGGCTGAGACTGTAAAGTTAACAGTCAAGCAAGCTATTAAAATTTACAGTGCACGGCATCAAAACAGAAGGAAAGTGCACATGGATAAAGTTTAAAGCATCCTTATAAAAAGCCGGAAACCTAACACTGCATTCCTACAAATTATTCCCTTAGCAAACATTTTTATTTCCAATTAGTAAAAGAAAAATTGCTAATTTGCTGCAGTTGGACAGGCCTGACGTCTCAATCTGCAAAGTGTCAGTGCTGTGAAAGGAAATGTTTCACACTGTGCTGGAGAGAGAGAGCAGCTCTAAAGAGGGTCAGGGCATCGGGCCCAGAAACCAGATTGACTGGCCATAGTGCTAAATTACTCACACAAGACAGACATTGTCTGCAGTGCCAGCTCCAGAGTACTCACTTTCTCATTCTTTCCCTTTTTTAGTTGGTGCTTGTGGAGGAGGTGAGGGGGTGGCAGGGACGGCAGGAGGGGGCACGGAAGAGGAAAGGGAGGAGGGTTGAGCTCAGCAGCGGGGAAGGGCCTGGTCTCATCCTCTGCTTCTCTCTGAACACCCAGAGCCCAGGGGCTGCAGTGGGGTGAACCCCCCAGTCCATCTGCAATCATCAGTTGATACAACCAGCTCAGGTTGAACCATCAGGGGACTGAGGTTAACACTGTACTGGAGTTAAAGAATCACACAATGGTTTGGGCTGGAGGGACCTTAAAGCCCATCCAGTGCCACCCCCTGCCATGGGCAGGGACACCTTCCACCAGCCCAGGTTGCTCCAAGCCCCGTCCAACCTGGCCTGGGACACTTCCAGGGATGGGGCAGCCACAGCTTCTCTGGGCAACCTGTGCCAGGGGCTCCCCACTCTCACAGAAAACTGTTTTTTCCTCCTATCCAATCTAAACCTACTATTGGAATACCTTGATCAGGCTGTCTGGATTAACAGACAGGATGGTATTTGAATTTAAGTAATTATTATTATAATAATTTTATTAATCAGGTATTAAAAATACCCCACAAAGACAAGAATCAAGCTCACAATAATTACTTCTTTATAAATTGCAATCTTATTATGTGCCTGTGAAAAAGTTTCTGATACTTTTAGTTCCTTTTGCTCTAATTCTGTGTGTTGTGAGGACTGATGAGCTGAAGATGGAGCAGAAGGTGGGAAGTGCCTGAGCTTCTGACACTTTTCCATTCCTTGAGATGGGCAGCGTGTGGCAGCACTCGGATGGGGAACAGGGATGAACTTTCTTGGCTTTTTAACGAGCCACTTGCAAGTAGCGTTTTGTTTTGCTGATTCTTCTTGAGGAGCAAATTCAGGGTGCTGGACAGAGATCCTTCTCCATCCTTTCTCTAAGGAGTCAGCACAGGGCAAGTACTGATTTCTTTGTGCTGAAAACCTCACATGTGGACACGATTCCACATAATGTGCTGGAGGAGACTAATGCTGCTGGTTTGGCTGGGAGGAGGCTCTTGCACCTTGGCATAACAACCCCCCGGCCCCCTTCCCAACTAGACAGGTCCTGGCTTTCTTTCTGCTGATAATCCCGCCAGGACCTTTGTTTTCTGATAAAACTGGATTCCACTGGAGAAACCCAAACACATTAGAGGCTCCATTACATCCTCTGCATCCTTCTTAAAACCTGCCCTGTGCTTCCTGAGCGTTAAACAGAGCAGATGCCTGCTGGGTTCCTCTGTGGCACAGCCCAGCCATCCCGGTTATTGCTGATAGCTGGGCAGCTGCCCTGATAAGGCAGTGACATTTCCAATGTGTCCCTATTAAAAAAGGGAAAAAGGACCTCGCCTTCAGTCAGATAACTCCAAAGCATGAATGGGGTGGTTTATTCTGTCAAGAGGGAAGATGCTGTTCTGAAGAGTCAGTTTGTGGCCTCTCGGTTCCCGTGAACCTCAGCAGGCAGTGATTTATGCTCCGATATGGAGTGAATATGAAGGAAGGGAGAGGGAAAAATCAGTTTATTTTGGGCTCCAGGTTTGAATGTTACACGGTGCAAGGCCAAATATGTGTTTCCTTTTTGAGCTGGGCTTTTCACAGGGCTCCTGCCAGAGCAGGGAGCTCCGGCCCTTTCTGCGCGAAACCAAGTCCGCCGGCGCATCCCAGAGCGAGTTTCCTTGGAGGAGGCACATTGGAGCATTTAGCACAGGAAGGAAAATAAGGAGAGAGCGATTCAAACTGCTGGGATAATTTAGGAAGTTTTTGTTGGGGCTGGGTGGAACGCTCTGTGAGGCATGGTACTTGAACGAGTAAATAACCGCAGCGGCCTCCAGCTCAGTTTTCCTTCTCTTTGCCTGTGCTGGGACAGAACTTTGCCCTGTACACTTTGAAAAATAATTTTAGGAAGAAACTTGGATGGGAAGCAGCAATAAATATTTTCCCCTTTCTTTTCTTTTTTTGATCACTTTGCTGCTGTCCAAAGAATGCAGAGCGGGGAGTGGAGGGCTGAGCTCCTCGGGCTGCTGGGGCAGCGCGCCGTGACCTCGTGTGCGTGGTGCACCAGTGAGGAGAGTGCTTGTGGGCTGAAGGGAGGGGACCCACGGTTCAGGAGCTGCTCAGGGGGAAGGAATTTGGTTGTTCCTCAAGTCAGTGAAATAAACCCCAGCAAGTCACCCTGAGTCACTTTGTTTGACTGCCGGGCAGTGAAAAGGGAGCTCAGGCAGGGGCCGAGGGCGATGTGGGTGTGCAGACACGGCCACACAGCCCCTGCCAGGAGCCAGGCAGGGCGGCAGAAGGAGCCTGGACATCCTGTTCCTCCTGTGTCCCTGTCCATGGGCCCTTTTCCTGGGTTCTGGAGGGCTGGGAGCTGCCCAGGCGCTTTCCATATGCAAACACCCTCGCCCCGAGCCTCTGCTCCCCCACAGCGGGCACGTTCTGTCAGCCCGTCCCTGGTGCCACAACCTCCACCACAGAGGGTCACTTGGGATTTGTTTCCTGCATCTGGAAGCCCGGGATGTGGTCTGAGGAGGGAAGTCTGTGCCTTCCATCCTATGGGGTTTCCTGCTGGGTTTTTTGGTCATCTTATTTTTCCCCTCTAGGCCTTTAGTGTCATCCTTCAAGCCAAAACCATCCATTCATGCTCTGCACAAATTGTTGCCATAATTACAGCTCTGTGTGGCCACACAGGGATCCTTTGGAAACCAGATGTCCCATTTTCTAACCTCTGCTGCAGGGGTAGTGGCTGGCCACAGACACTGTACAGTACATATATTTATCTTTTTATGGAAATAGCCTGCATGTCCAGAAACACCAAAGCAAATTGCCTTTGATCTGTAGTTTTTAGAAGAATTTGTCCTAATTCCCTGTTGCTTGTGGTCTTTCTCACACTGTTTTTCTCTCCTTGAGCTTCCCAGTTCACTAAACCAGCACTGGCTGCCCTGATGTGTGGCTGGTTGTTGTGGGGATCCCCATGTCCAGTGCTGGAAAACCTGTTCCAGCACTGGGAGTCTTCTCTGAAGCCTCATCTTTGGCAGCCAGTGCAGGTGCTGTGCTGTGCCTGGGAGGAGCCCTGCCCTGCTCTGCTCTCCTGGCTCATCCTGACCTGAGCTGCAGCAGTTCTGCTTTTCCTTTCCTGCCCAGTTGGGTGTTTGCTCCGATAGCTCCATTCCAGCAGAGGGGACATGACACTCCTGCAAGATAAGCCAGGCTTCAAAGTCTGAGCTGATGTGTGTGCAGTTCTGAGCTGACTGGGGCCAAAGGTGTTTGCATCTGAGGAGGACTGGCGGCCCTATTGTTAAGATTAGATGTAAGGAGCTTTGAAACTCCATTTCTGGATTCTGGAGACTGGGTGTCTTTGTGTAAACCTGGGGCAGAGATCCTTCTCTGTTCCCGTGCTTGCTGTTCAGTCACTTGTTCAGCAGGGTCTTCCAGGCAGACTCATCTTCCTATTTTATGTGTCAGTCGGGCTTTTGTCTTAGTGCTTCTGCTAATGAATGGTGGAGACCTTGGCCAGGCATCCTGTCACCTGGGGAACTTGAGCCACGAGTTACCTACCATGGAGCTTCCCTGGCATTTGGGAATATCAGATGAGGGGAATAATAATAGTGAAAATCCGAGTGTCCCCAAGTCAGTGGCTTATCAGCATGGAGTTTTCTGCCCGTGATAACGGTGGGGTTTGTTACTGAGATTCTCTCAGTCTACCTGCTTGAAGAGAAGCTTCACACATTTTTGGAGCAGCACATTAAGGGAATTAATGATTTTCTCATGCTGATTTCTGTCAATTCCCAAAACATGTTGCCCTTGCTGAGACTGTGCCTGGGTTTGAGCCAAATTTGCTTTTTGGAACAGACTGGAAGAAAGTGTCCTGTGCTCTGGAGAATGAGCAGCAGTGGAAGGTGGTCCTGGGTTGTCCAACCACATCAGGCATTTCTTCCAGGAAATCATCAGATAAAGGTCACTGGCTGTCCCCGTAGCCAGTTAACAAAAGCCTCATTTGTGAAGCAGCTGCTGATTATCATTGGGGAGCAAATGTCTTTGAATTTTATAGCTCCTGTTATCTGCAACTAATAAAAACACAATGCAGTGACGAGCCGAAGGTCATCTCATCTCTGTTGAGGCAGGCAGCGCTCAGCAAAGCTCAGGATTGTGCACAGTTTTTGTCTAATACGGTCTGTAAATGAAAGTTTTTGAATGAGGGATGTAAATCAAGGGCATATCCTGTCCTTCCACACTTGGAAGTTTTCCTTTTCTATTTTCCCATATTGCTTCCCACAGTCCAGAAGATACCAGAAAACAATGTATTTCCAGCTGGATCCGGTGCCATTTCAGCTCTCCAAGCACTGGGATGGTTGTGAGCCACTTGTGAATAACCAGATTTAATATAAAATCTATTGAAACAGCCCAAACACTGACCCACCTTTCAGGGAAGCCGTTGTGCCAAGTGCGACGTAAAGAGACAGCAATAAATCACCCTGCTCTGCACCTCAAATAGATAATCAATTTAATTGAAAGCATCAATAATCATAGTTTGACATTTATTACCCTGTGGATGTTTTATCTTTTAGGCAGGGGACAGCGGGGCAATGATGGATGCCAGTTCTGCCATGGAACACAATTATGTGGAGCAAGGAAAGGGGTTTTATATTCTGCAAAAAATAAAAAGAAAACCAGTCCAATTCATAACTGAACCAGATTGCAGGAAATCTGTGGGAAATAAATGCACATAACTCACAAGCCTGTAACCCGAATTCTGGTGTTATGGCTCGTGAGATAATGTTGCAAACACTGGTTTGTGTGTGCTTTTTAAGTGACTTAGGACAGAAAATCTGCAGGGCCAGATCTCCCTCTACAGAG
>JAYRBT010000056.1:4288210-4304999 GCA_036023395.1 Myiotriccus ornatus | reverse complement strand
TGCAAACACTGGTTTGTGTGTGCTTTTTAAGTGACTTAGGACAGAAAATCTGCAGGGCCAGATCTCCCTCTACAGAGCAGCAGCTCTTTTGTTTGTTTGTCTGTTTGGGGGTTTTCGTTACAAAAACCAAAAGTAAGGCTGGATTGTTCCTCCCTTGGCTGTATTTTTTGGTTTGTGCTCAGCTGGTCATTTCATTGTGCATCCTCAAAGGGGAAAAATGGTGTAGATGTTACACAGGTTGTGTGGACAGAGAGTCTGAGGACAACAAAGGGGTGGGAATGTTCTCTCGTGCTTATTTCCCAGTAGAGGAGGGATGTTCCTGCTCACCTGCAGAACCGTTTTCCATGCAGGATTCCTGCAGGACAACATTCAGGGTAGTGCCTGAATAAACTAATGCTCTGGCTGTGTCTGCTGGGGCAGGAAAGCCCCTGAGAGTGGGACTGAGCCATTCCCACTGTGCTGACACGTCTGGGAAGGTTTTCGGGACTGTGAGAACCCCAAACCTCTGACATGGAGAGCTGTGGAGTAAGTTACTCCAAAGCCCTGAACTGTCTGTTCTGGTCTGAATCACGTGCTAATCATGCATCAGCCAAAGCAGGTATCTCACCTTTTTACTGTTGCTCTGAGGACTCTTGTTTAAGGAGCTTGGACTTTCAGAGCAGGGCATCAAACCCTTAGCACTTTCACCAACTGGTAGAGCCTGCACAGGTTGTAAAGTTCTCTTTACACTTTCTCAGTCCCCAGAGGTTCAGGGTGTTGAGGAAGACAAGAACCAAGTTTATGAGAACATTCAAGTGCTGTTATGTTATTCCCACAAAGCAGCAGCTTCCTTGATGGCACACTGAGATTATTTGGTGAGTCAGGGTCTCTTAACTCTGCTCACATCAGTGATTATTTACTTTGGGCTGGCAGTTACAAAAATGCTTTACTTCATTAAACCCTCTTCAGTGGCTTAAACACATTTCATTTCCAGCAGCTGGTACATTATGGACATTTCTTTGTCTGTGATCTATTGGTGGTGGTTCTGAAGATGTAAACAGAAGAGCTATTTGGCAAGATGGTGTGTGGAGCCATCTTGTAACCTCAATGTTCCTTTTGGCACAAGATTAAAAACTCCTTGTAATCAATGCTCGGGGCTGGATCTCCCAAGATTTTCCTCAGAACTTTACTTGGAGTGCTGAGTAACAATAAGGGCTGTGTGTGCTCTTCAAAACCTTTCATGGAAAAAGATCCTTTTCTTTTTTTTCTTTTTCTTTTTTTCTGGTGCTGAAGAAACTCCAAATGTAGAACCCAGTTTAATTCCACTAGCAAATAACTGGGGTTACTAAGGATAGCATATGGAATTTTTAAAAAATCTCTTAGCCAATGGAATTGTTTAAAAAAAAAAAATATCTCTTGGCCATTTTGGCTTCCTGCAGGAAAATCTTCTGCAGAGATTCCAGAGTTGGCTTGTCCAGGGCCAGAATTCATCTGCAGTGCAGTGTGTGATACAGAGGGATGTTGAGCTGCGTCTGGGAACAGCTGAGGGAGGTTCAGCTGGGGTTACTCTTTCTCTGATGCTGTTTTGCAAGAAGAAAGCAGCAGGTTTGAGTCTGTGAGATGGATGTGTCCCATCCTGTGGTGCAGAAGTGCATCTGGCTGGAACACACTGCCTGGAACGGGGTGGGAGAGGTTTCTGTGACATCTGTGACATCTGCAGGACTTCATCGGGGCATCCCTGCACTTCTGACCAAGAGGTCTCAGTCTCCTCCCTGAGGAATTCCTTTAAAAGCCTTTGAGAGGCTTTTGAGGGATTCTTGAGGTTCCATCCTTTCTAGGACCTTACCAGAAAGGGTAATACAGGAATAATACTAGTAACAGCAGAACTATGTAAATATTGTCAAACATCAACAAGGATAAAAGCGCTCGCTCTCACTCTTGAACTCTTTTTGCTACTTTTGTTTTAGGAAGTTTTGGAAATGGGACCAAACCACGCTGTCAGCATGAGTGTGCTGTCCCAGGAACAGTTTTGTGTACTTGAGAAGTGAAAACTGCTTGTTTCCTTCTCGGCTCACCACACACAGCACAGTACATGTTACACTGTCATAGACTGCTGCTGAGAAGTGATCCATATTTATTGTTTATACCATTGCTCTAAAGATGAACTATTACCTTAGGCTAATTTTTTTTTTTTAGCTTGTGGGTAATTCTGTGATTTGTCTGTTCCTGAGATGTATCTGCTTTATGACTGCAAAGTGCAGCTGTAGGCACTCAGCTTCCCTCCAAAGCTCTTGAGCTCCACCCAGCCCTGTCATATCATGGCCTTGGACACCCTAAACACAAATTCCTACCTGTGGAAGAAAAAAAAAAAACACCAAAAACTTATTTCCATTTGGGCTCCCTGAATTCCTGTCTCCAGAAAATGCCTTGAAATTGCCACCCACTCTCTGTCTGATTAAATAAAATATTGACCTTTTCCAAACACAATATTATCATTCCAAGCATAATATTATCCAGTTAGGTCTGAGATTGTTTCTACAGCTCTTAAAAGGGAGCTCACCTGGCACCCCTATCAATTCAGATAAATAGCTCTGTGTGCCTTTTAAATAAAAAGCTGATTGTGCCAATGTCTGAAGTTGGGCCACAGAATAATTCCCTATTAACTTTTCTTTCTAGAGAGTATCATTTGCTTAATATCACTTCGAACAAAGGGAGACAAAGTGCCCTTTTCTGTCCCTCTCTTGCTCCTTCCTTGCACAGGGAGTTCCTCTCCAGGTTAACTTTCCAGCTCAGGGTAAGTCCTTACTCCGACTTTGAGAGGACAAGTGGCAGAGGGTGGCACAGCAGAAGCTGTTCCTTGAGGTTAACACAGACAAGAAACCCCCCAGTACAGAGAATTCCCATCCTGTTCAGAGCCCATCCAAGGCTCCTCAGATCTTCAGTTTCTCAAACACTTCTTTTGCTAAATTAAATGAGAATTAAGTGATGCAAACTCCCTTCAAGCCCCCTGTGATGGGTTCCCGAGGTGGCTGCACTGGCCACCATCTTTCCCTTTCAGGAAAGATTATCCCTGCAGAGGATCTGAATCCCTGGATCTTGCCCCAGAGACTGGGACTGGAGCGTCTCCTCGGCAGCCTCGTGTTTCTCTTTCCGTTCTGGGGCTTTAATGGGCCATTTTTCTTCCTGCTCCACGCTGGCTGACGATGACCTTGTCACGGTAAAGTGACAGCTGGGCTGTGGTGCTGATGGGTATCAAGCTGACGTATCCCATCCGTGCTGTCGGAGTGCCGGGCAGGGACGCATTCCCAGACAGCCCCCCCTCCCCTGCACGGACCCGGCTCTCGGGGAGCTGTTTGGGGAGCAGCAGAGCCAAGCTGCGAAATGAGACAGTGCATTCCCCTCTGCAGACTTTGGAGGCTGGGGGGGAACGGTGCCCTTCGAGTGTGATTGATGATCCAAATGTCCAGTCCCAGCACAGCTATTTCACTTGGTGCACGACTGGGGTTACTGGCTCTTACTGGGATGGAACTGGGACCAGCTCTAAACAGAGCTGTGGTTTACTGAGCTGGGGCTTGGCAAACTCTGTGTGTAAGTTCAGCGAGCTGCAGGTTGGCTTTTATGTTTGTGCTTGTGATTGGGCATGTGGGGAACTGAAACACTCTAAGAATGAGATCTTGGAGGCCTTTTCCAGAATGATTCTGTGAAATGATCCTGGGAGGAGCTGCACATGAACCCCAACCAAAGGGAGGCATCAGTGACTGGTGGTCAGATCATGAATGATTCCAGGGCCTAGAGGGTGTCTTTGCTGAATCCACTCCAGCACTTCCTCCCTTGGAGGGTATTTTCTGGTCATACCAGGTATGATTAGACACCAAGGTCTGAGTGCATTGTGTTGCCTTATATAGATTTATGTGTCACTGCATGTCCTGGGTGGAAAGGCAGTAATTTAATATGAGGTATGAGCTCCTCAGCCAGAGCCCAGAGGTCCCCATCCGTCAGCCCACGTGCGTGTCAGCGCTGCCATTACGAGATGATGAACAGTCTCTCTTTATTTACTTATGATTATTACTGATCATCCTAACAAACAGCTTATCAATAGATGAAGTACAGAGGAAGTTCGTTTATATTACTCTGTCAATATCAAGGTCATTTTTATAACTAAAAAGGGTCGAGAGCAGAAGATGGATGGATTGTATATGCCTGGATTTAACCATCCAATCCATTTACATCACCACAAACAGCCGAGCTTTATCTGTTAACCAAAACATTACACTTCACTCCTCAAGATGATTTTTGCTCAGATAATAAATAGCTCTGGCCACATTAAGTGATTGTGTGATGTGGTTCCGTGACAGAGAGAATTTAGAGCTGATGACCCTAAACTTCCATTCTGCTGCTATTTTCCCTGTGGCCAGAGGGAAGATGGGGCTGGTTTGCAGTTCAGAAGCACCTTGTGTCCGAGGATCTCGTACTTGATCCAGCAGAACAGTCTGCCAGGCATGTTCCAGGTCTGAGGATGAACAAGCTGAGTAAATCAGATACAATTCAATACTTGCAAACTCTGTTTTAATCCTTAGACTTTATACACTGCTCGGTGCCAGACATAGAGAGAAGTGTCTCATCTTTCCAGAGTTCAGTTTTAAAATGGAATTTCCCTGCGGGAAAAAGGGAGTTGGAGATAGTATTTGTAAGGGGATTTTAAAAAGAAAATGATTTTTTTTCTTTTTTTTTTTCCCTCATGTGTGCTGTTACATATTTCTTTTCTGGGAGGCCTTTCACAAAGTGAGGAAAATACCGGGCTTAGAGGCTTATGTTACTAACTGGGGCTTGCTCTGCATTCAGGGATCTCTGTCTGCTGCCAAAAGGGGTGCAGTGGGTGTGCACCTACTGTAAAAACGTTCCTCTCCTCTCCAGGGTCCCAAAGGATCTCAGTCACAGACTCACAGAATGGTTTGGGTTGGAAGGGACCTCAAACCCCATTTATTTCCATGCCCCTTCCACTAGCCCAGGTCGCTCCAGATCCCACCAACCTGGCCTTGGACACTGCCAGGGATGGGCAATTCCCAGGAGTTGGTAAAACCTGTTTTCTCCAAACGGTGACAGTGAAGAGCTGGTTGTTGAAGGTGATGTTGGATTACTGAGATGAGGAAAGAGAACAGTGAGAGGTTCTGTGTGGCACCAGAGGGAAGGGAAATGATCCCCAGCTCGGCTCCAGGGACACAGGGACTGAGGGAAATGCCTTTTCTTTTAGCAAAACTGCCAAACTATCAAGTGAGTTTCTCGTGCTCGTTAACACTGGACTTTAAGAACTCGATAAGAATGCAATATAAAATCAAAGAGCCCCTGAAGACTGCGAGATTATGTTTAATGCTCTCCTATCACCAGGCCCTGAGTGCTTGGCAAGAGAAATGGTGCCATTTCCTAATCAGTCCCCTCTCGTATTTGTCTTGGCTGAAAGTCTCGAGTCCTCAGCTCATTGAAGTCCCTGCAAATGCTCTCCATTAGATCCTGTTTGACTTCCTGGTGGTTCCAGTGAACTCGATCCCAATGTCACAGAGCAGTTATGTCTTGAAAAATTAGTGGTACAGAAGTTGTGATACCGTGGATGTAAATCACATGTTTATTTTCTTTCTCGGAGTCTTTGTTCTTTAACAATTTTTTGTTCTTAAACACTAGTTTTTCTCAACATTATCTACCCCTGACGTTTCCCTGCACCTTTCTGGGTGGGCAGAAGTTTGCTCTGTGAGGTACAAACATGCCCTTTCATACCAAAGGATGGCTTAGGATGTTCCTTTCACTTGAGCCCCTGTCCCGAGTCACTGTAAACGGCGCTTTGCTCTCCTGAAGGGGACAGGCAGAAAGGATTCCTGTGTAAAGCCTTACAGGACATGAGGCCTGAGCAGGTGCAGAGGTGTTCCCTGCAGAGGATTGCCAGAAATTCTGGGCTGTGGATCTCTGCTAATTTTGCACATTTTTCCTGCAATGCTGTGCCACCTTTTTGTTCCGACTCCCAGCTGAAAAATAAATGGTTATAAAACGGTGTGTGGAGAGCAGGCCACGGCTCTGAGGCTGCTACTGGTCCACAAACCACAGCTTGGCTGCTCTACAGTGTTCCCAGTTGTGCTGGGGTTGCCCTTAGCAGTGAATACTTGGTTTATTCTTTATACTCTTTTCAGCCTGTGGCTTGTTTCTTGCCAGTCAGGGCAGTGCTGTTCATCCTCCTTCCCTCACCAGCCAGGAAAGGAAAATCTTCCTCTCAGAGAAGAGCTTTTTCCTCCCTTTCCTCTTAATTCCAGGCACATTCACTTGAAATTCCCAAGGCAGGATATTGAAAATTTCCTTGAGTTAATAGGGTTCACAAATTTACTAACTATAGAAAACGTAAAATGTTGATAATTTTTTGGCCAGAAAATTCTATAAAATCCCTGTATTTTAATGATATGGCCAAAGGAACAAATTCTCAGTGCTGAAATGGTTTCCTGTGGGTTCCTTCTCCCTCTGGTTTTCCTGTGGATGCACATCAGTGCTGTGATGTGGCTGTGTGGGTTGTTGGCTGCTGTGTTTGAAAATATGTATATATAGAGAGAGAGCCTGGAAAAGAGAAGCTTTGGGGTGACCTGATTGAGGCCTTCCAGTACCTGAAGGGAGCTGAGGAGAAAGATGGAGAGAGACTATTTACCAGGACCTGGAGGGACAGGACAAGGGGGAATGGCTTCCCGCTGCCAGAGGGCAGGGATAGATGGGATATTGGGAAGGAATCCTTCCCTGGAGGGTGGGCAGGCCCTGGCACAGGTTGCCCAGAGAAGCTGTGGCTGCCCCAGCCCTGGAAGTGTCCAAGGCCAGGTTGGACGGGGCTTGGAGAGGCCTGGGCTGGTGGAAGGTGTCCCTGCCCGTGGCAGGGGTTGGGACAAGATCTCTGAGGTCCCTTCCCACCCAAACCATTCTGTGGTTCCATGATAATTTATTTGAAGTTATAAAGAATCTCTGTGTGTGTCAGAGCCAAGCCCTCACGTCCCAGCAGCCAGTTGTAATTCAGATTAATTTCTCCCCCCAGTCCCCACATCCCAGCCCTGTCTCTGCTGGAACCACCGCACGGGGCGTGTCCTGGGCGCGGTCATTGGCACGGACACCCTGGAGCTGCAGCCCAGGTCTGAGACAGTGCAGGTGGCACAGCCCACGTTCCAGAGCTGGAAGGGACATCCCCACAGTGCTGACCTGGGCAGGATGGCTTGGCAAGGGTGAATGGCAAGGGCAGGTGCCCAGGCACTGGTTGAGACACTGAAGTGCTCATTTAGCTTTGTCTTACTGACAGCACTGGTGTTGTACTGAGCTCTTACTGGAAAATAACATGATAATGAAGACCAAGCTATTGGAAAGAGTGCTGTTACCTGCCTACTGACTTCTGGGCAATTGCTGGGCATTCTCTTCTCTTTCCAACTTGGAGCAGAAGTGTAAATACATCTTTAAATTCAAGATTCTCAGAGATGCAGCAGGGGCTGGTTCCACTCTGTCATCTTCTTTGCCGTCAGGGTTTGCTGAATGCATCAGGCCATGCCTATTGAAGTTTTGGTGGGGTTTTTTTTTCTGAAATGACAGTTTATCTGAGCTCAGGGAATGAATGGATAACGTTACTATTTACATAAGCTCATTGTGATCTGTCTCAGTAATGTAATCAAATTAGGGTTAACTGCAGCTGCAGAATGCCAGCTTGTAAACTGTTTTTCAAAAAGAATCACATGGTGTTACTTGACATGTTTAGTATACATTCAGGGGGCTTTGCAAAAATTATAGCACATCCCTAACTGATGTGAGTCAGGATTCTGTTGCCACCAGTTCCCTGAATCCAGGAAGGGGAAGGCGGTGAAATCCATCGCCGGGGCAGACCCACCTCCAGCCCGGTCCTACAGCACAGGCTTCTCTGACGTGGCTGCTGCTGACATGTTGTCTTTCCTTTGGCTAAAATCAACATATCAGTTGATAGAAAAAGCATATGGTGTAAATTCTGCGTACAGTTTGGAACATCTGTGTTAAGTGCAGCCCACAGGACACGTCGAGCACTATATTTAGTCTCACGGCATTCGCACAAGATGAAGTCCAGCCTGAGCTAAAATTACCCAATGAGTAGATTTTCAAAGTATCTTTTGTTATTCTTATTAATAAACATCACATCTGGTACTTGCTTTGCCTCGTTCTCCCTTTCCCCTGTAATGAGGAGGTGCCATGTCCATCCCAGCATTGCCTCATCCCGTGGAGAGGGATCTCCTGGATGTGCCAGGGTGCCTGGTGTGACTCCTGAGCCGCTGCCCGACCAGACAGGTGCTGTCAGACACTGTTTACTCCGCACTGGGAAGGCAGAAGAGGAATTCTGAGGTCTCCTCCACCCCCCAGGAAGGTTTCTGGAGGCTCGGTCCTAGCCCTGGCAGCTGTTGGGCAGCAGCAGGTTTGGGGTTCTGGCCTCTGCCCCTACACACACACAAACAGCCCAGCAACACCAACACCATCTCAGTGTCAAAGTGTCAGCCTGCTCTGCTGGTTGGGGAAATGGGACACTGGGGACGTTCAGGCTGTGGGCTGTGTCCCAGCCAGGGCAGATGGTCTGTGGCAGAGCTCAGTCCCACACTGCTGCATTTTGGAGATCTTTTTTTAAACCAGGTGTAAAGAAAGGACAGAAAATATAATCTAAACCCAGTTCTCAGTCTCCCACTACTGCTAAAGTGCTTTCTCACACACGCAATCATGGAATCCTTAAGGTTGGAAAAGGTCTTTAATAGCCAGTCCAGCACAACCACCATGTTCACCATTAAATGTCCGTGTTCTGAGGGTCTGAGTGTGGAGAGGGTTCCACTGAGGCTGAAATTCTTCATGAAATCAGGGTTTGTTTCCCCAGAAGTTGTGTAATAGAAGAAAAATAAAACATAATTCACCCTGTCAAAGATCAGCCACTTTCCAGTATTCCGAACGAGCAGCGAGATCGGCACCACTGAGGGTTTGCTGCACAATTACCATTTTTTGAATAGCTATGAAATAATTTTTACAGAAATTGTGTTCTCTTCGAATTTTGAAATTTGGGATCTGCTATGAATTGAAAGGAAAAGAACGAAAATAAATACACTCAGAGGACCAGAACTTGCCCCTTGAGCGCAGCTCTGTCCAAACCAACAAAAGGAAGCTTGTGTTGGCATCCAGATCCCGACTCAGGAATTCCTGACTCTTAAGCCTGTTTATACAGGACTCCACCACAGCCCAATTTGCACTTCATTTGAGTTTTCTTTCCCCTCGACGTTTATGGTCACGTTGAACGGGTGGATTAAGCACCTGAACGCACAGATGTAACCAATTGTTATTTAAAGGGGCTTAGCAGATAATAATTGCAGTTAAGTGTCTTCATTTGGAGGCAGTAGTGTCCCACCGAGACTTTCCAGTCATTTAGCATTGGTATTTCAGCTCTGGAAGCTTTGTGGCCTGATTCTCCCCAGGTTTTGGGGTGGTGGGTTGCTGGTGGGAGCAGTCAGCATTCCCTGGCAGTGAGGTGACACTTTCCACCGGGCAGCACGGGTATTTCACTCCAGTAATGCTCAGCCAGTTGTCAGTGTGTGGATGTGCACAGGGACAGGAACACACGAGCTTTTATGGCTCTGGGATTCACCTCTCGATCCTGTTTGCTCTCAGCTCCGTTTGAAACCCTAGTTTCAGTGTCTGGCAGGGCTGGTGTAAAGCAGAGAATAGTTTAGGGTTCTTCCCTTCCTTTTTCCCTTCCCCTTTCCTTGTTCTGTTTAACCTCAGCTGTCCCAGACGCCCAGTGAGCCCCGGGAGCTGCTCAAATCCTCGGCTGCTCGATCAGGTCCCTTCCCAGTGTGTTTACCCTGGTGGGGTATCCAGGGTGATATAAAGTTTAGGTACTTGACCTCGCCGAAAGCCTGCCGACCTGGATCTAATCTGAGGTGGAGCACAGCAGCGATTTAATGACTTGTTCCCCCACACCTCTGCTGGAGGGGGAATTAAGGAGCTCCCCGTGCAGCTGCCGGAGCATCCCGTGGGCTGTTCCCTGCTCCGGGGACTCGATTCCAGAGAGCCCGAGGGGCCCATTCCCTCCGTGCCCACGTTCCACACACCTGCCAGCTGGGGAGGAGCACGCCAGCCAAATGTAAGGGAACTATTTGGAGAAGCTACAGAAAACCTTAAAGTATTGGTCCTGATGAGTCATTTCCACCTCAGTAAATTCTGACTCTGTGATTCTCTAATAGTTCTGGTATCAGCCCTCCATCCAGCTCCCCAAATGCCTGGGTTACTCTTTCGCAGTTGAGAGTTTGGGCCATTATTCTTTATAATATACTATTAATAATTTACTGTTGTTGTTGTTTTGTTGTTGTTATTGCATTATTATTGAGAATTTATATATCTGTTCTATTGATATATAACTATTGTATTGATATATATAACATTTATCTGTATTGATAATAAATAAAATTGATAATGTTATTGTTATCTTCATCATTGTTATAATCATCATCATCACAACAACAGCAATCATCCTTATTATCTTGTAACATTCTTAGTTGTGCCTCAACTCACTTTTGTTTCTCTTCTGTTTTTCCTTAGCAAATACTGACTGATCCTGAGGTGACCTCCCAAGAGGGCAGTATAAAAAAGGTAGGATGTGGCTCAATCTTACATGAGTTGTTTTATTCCTTGGCTCTGAAATAGGCCTGGACCTTTTTCTCCCATTTGTCCCAAGGTGTGTCTGTCGCAATAACGTCGTAAAAGTTTTCCAGTATTTGCTGTTGCTGTTTCGGATTAAGTGTTGTGGTTCTATTGGCATATTCTGCTGTCTTTTTGTGATTCCAGTAATTATGAAAGAGAAAATAATAGTTTGAGGTGTTCCTTGACTCTGCTACAATATAAACAGCTGCTGGTCCAAATCGAAAAACCTCATTTACTTCTTTTCCAGTAAAAGAAAATGTTGGTCCTTTGTTAAAAGTGCTAAATTTTTGGAGGTCACTTCACCGTGTAAATGTGGGTTATGTGAAGTCCAAGGGAAAAGGAATAGATATGTGAGAGGGTAAAATTTAACTCATGTGATGTATTACTGGTGCTTTTCATCACACTGTGGTGCTTAAACTCTAACACTGACCAGAGAAAATGTGTTCCCCAGTCAGCCCAGCTGTATAAATGTCTTCACTGTAGCTCTGAGGCAGCCTCAACATGACATATTTCAGTAGCCAGGCTACTATTCTGGTTGGGGTTATTCTCAGAAGCACTAAAATGAGATTTTTTTTTTTTTCCCCCCATGTCTATCTGTTGGTTAATGGCTTCACTAATTAAAGTGTTACAAGTTATGTTTGATTAGAGTCCCTTGAATGCTGGATCTGGTGTGTCCTCATTTAAATGAGGAGTTGTTTGTGATTCCTTTCATGTGCAGTTGTCTTGCGAAGGATATTCACAGTCCTGTTTGTAAAGGTTTTGGAAGTGGGGAAATATTTGAGATTGGAAGTTGCCACAGCTGCCACTGCTGTTGATGAGCGTCAGTGCTGCTTCTTGACTCTGGAAGCTGAAAGCAAACTCTTTGTTTCACTCTGCCAAACAAAGTGAAATGTAATACTTGTCAGGCTCCAGAGTTAGGTTGGGAAAAGGTATTCAGATGCATGTCCAGTGTGGACTGTTCTATTCTTACCATGTAAAAAAAAAGCAGGTTTTATTTTCGCCAGCCGGGCTCCCAACAGGGAACATCCTCTGACCACGCAGTGACCTCACGAGGGACCTGTCGCAATAGTGCTGAACTTTTTACCTTGGGCATCTCCATAACTCATGGGGTGTCTGTCTCTGCCTCTGTGGGATCCTTTTGTCTGGACAGACGTGGTGACAAGGTGGCAGGTTCTTATTCTGGAACGCACTCCTCACGAGGACGGAGTGAATGCTCAGCTGGTTCTTACGCAGTCTTTAATTCCAGTATCACAAATGAATTCCCCGTCCCCACCTCCAGAATCCGCCCTAAACAGAGCAGGAGTTATGTGAAATGGGGTAGAAGGAAACACGAGACTGGCACCTTTATATGTTCAATCCTTGGGTTTGTATTTAAACTTTATTCCTTTTATTTCAAGGGAGATTGCTGCAAAAACTACAGGGCTTTGTAAAATACCGTGTCCCTAAATATTTTGCCGTACTGCAGGTATAAAACTGGACAGTGATGATAATTTGACAAGGGGGGAAGGACTGGCCTTCCACTTGTGTCTTCTGAATGCATTGTAGAGAAGCACTAGTGGGTTTATGAGGTGATAAATTTATTGAAGGATGGGCAGTAGGGTTTTACAGCTGGGGTAAAGGAGGTCAGAGCAGTAAGGTAAAGAGTTCAAGTCTAAACTTTATGGCTTGTGAAAGGACTACTGTGAGACAGCTTTTCACTCAGAAGAAAATGAAAAATAAAGAATGAGAAATCATTCTGGGCATTTTTTGTAGTGTCTTAAAATTGTTTGGAAGTAGCACTCTGGCATTTGGCTCCGGGGTACAAAACCCTCCTGGGAGCAGATTCCCTTTCCCAGCCTCTCTAAATCATTCAGTTGTCATATCCCTGAAGACACAATAGTTGCGATTTGACTTCAATTTATTCCTGTTCCTTCAGAGGTAAGTTGGTGGCGAGAAGGTGACTGAAGACAAATGTAACTGTAGTGGGTGGCCTGATTTAAACTGGAGCAGAGGAAATTGGAGCTGGAGAGACCATCCTTTCAGTGGCTCCTTTGACTGCTGCATCACAGGTTCAGAATTGGGCACTAACAAGGACTAGAAAGAGAAACAAAAATCTGGAATGCAGAGAAAAAAAATCTGTAAAACCAGGAAAAGGCAGGGAAGGGAAGTGGGTGGCAGTGAGAGGTGTAGGAAGACGTGCAGGAAGGAATCTCTGCTTAAAAAATGATGCAGAATTATCTCTGCTGTTAAGCTGCTGGGGGGAAAAAAGCTCTTTTACATAAGTATTCATGAATTGAAAGGTAGTGAGAAGTCTGAAGATGTAGCATAGCAGAGATTGTTATATGGCTCATTTTTGGCTTGGAACAAAAATAAGTAAGTATTTCCCCACTGTATCTGGTATTTTTCAGTTTGTATTCCTGCTATTTCTGCTGGGACCACTAACACCACAGAGCTGATTTCTTTGTTAGTGGTTGTCTGACAGGAATTAAGATTTCAATATTATTAAAGGACTCAGATCCAGTTTCATTTTCTGTATCTGTGCTGTGCCATGGGCTAAAATGTGGTATACCCCTGAAGAGTTCTCTCCTTGTGTCATCTTTGCTTGCTGATATTTAGTTTAACTTGGACAAATATACATGAGCTCCTCATCCTGATAGTTTAAATAATCAATTGTGAAACCAATATGAAAATAGGAAATTCACTTATTTCACTGACCTGAATGCAGACACTCCGAGCTGTGCAGGAAGCACGAGCCAGACCTGTGGGTGTATTGTCCCCTGGTCCCAAATGCCTTTTTCCCAACCCATGTCCCTGCAGTTTGTTTATTTTGCTTAGAGAGCAGCTCCTGTGTTCCCTCCCTCTGAATTTTCTAAGCGTCTCCACTTAATTTAATAAATTGAAACAACGGCTCGTTGTCATTGTTTTCATCATCATCATCACTGTCATTTTGGTTTTAACTTTGAGCTGAAGGATTTCAACTTCCTCTGGCGGGAAGCAAGGCCAGTGCCCCTTCCCCATCACATCCATTGCAGTAGGAGTATTTCTCTCTCCTCCAGGAGTCCCTTTGGCTGATGGTTCGAGAAGGCTGTGGAAGGAGCTGTGTGTGCACAGAGCTCCCAGCCAGGCTCCTCTGGACAGGCTGTTTTTCTGACCGTGGTGACAAGGGACCTCAGGGACTCCTCTCTTCAGTAGACTCTCTATTTAGTTTCTGTTTACTTAGAGGGAATAGCCTGAGGGGCTACTGGAGAGAAAACATCTGTGGGAGATAATCTATAGAGTTATCTATCTATCACTCTTGTCGACCCTGTCTCCCTCGAGAGCAAGCTGAGAGACTTGTAATAAAAAGGCATTGCTGAAGAGGCTTTAGGGACAAATAAAGAGACATGTTAAGGGCCAGCTGAAAAAGGATAGAAGACATTATTAAAGCTCAATAGCCATCTTATCAAAATCCAATAGGATAGGCATTTGGCAAAAGGCTTTAAATTTATTCTTTGACTTTCTGGAGAGCTTGAATTTATCCATTAACAAGAATGTGCTGCACAGGGAGTGGGAGATGCTATCGGCTTCAAAAGGGTTGGATTCAATCTGGTATTGTGCAAAACACAACAAAAACTGAAGACAAAACCAATTTTCCCCCCTGCTTCGGCTGGCTTCATTCCTACATCACAAAATACTGGAAGCTGGGAGTATAAGGCTGATGAGGCTGTAAAGTAAAAGTAATTTATGCAGCACGTTTATTCTGGACTCGCAAATCACACAGATCTTTTTAAAAACAAAGTTACCGTTAGAAAACTGGGTGGGATGAGAAATTTTGGCCTCTTGGAAAGCACCAAGTAGTAAACAAAAAAAACTCAGGTACGTGGAAAGCTTTGAGTCCTAAAACAAAAGTAAAAGCCAGCGACTGTTTTGCTGCTGCAGATGCGAAACGGGATGGGGCCATAAATCTCCCCGGGTTTCTTATTATATCCAAAATGCTACAGGTCACAGGAACCATCTGATACTTCAGAAACACATTGTTCGCCCGAGATGATTGATTGATAATTATGATAATTCGCGAAATGATCATTTGGGCATTCTGAGCGCGGTTTGCCCCGCCGGATCGCTGTGAGGACATTTTCTATATCACGGGCCGTCACAAATGGCCTCTGGCAAGGAGGGATGTGGAAAGGTCTGGCCGGGCTCTCCCGGCGGGATCTGTAGGACTGATGAATGATGACCCAGAGGAGTAAGAAATCAGACTTCAATAAGCAGTCAGGAAGGTAGTTAGGGAAGAGCAAGGGAACTGGTAACTGTCTTTTGTGCAGCAATTACTGGCCAGGCCAGACCCCCTCAGGCCTGAGCTCGGGCTGTCAGCACGTTGTACACCAGCAGAGAGATCATATTTGAGATTTTAACTTGGGCTCTGCGAAGTTCCTGGGTCTGCAGCACGAAGTACACGTGCATTTCTGCACTTAGCCTGGATTAGGAATATATTTATTATCCCTGGCTCATGAAAGGGGTTTCCAAATCTGTTAGTGAAGATTTAAGCCCCCGAATTTCGGTGGTATTTCTTCACCTTTCTGTATGTTGAAGAATCAACCCCCCCAGTTCTGAAATGATTGTCATCCTCACTGAGAATGTAGCAGAGCTGGGGGTTGATGATGCCCCCCCACCCCATGTGATGGTGAACAACCCCTGTTAGTGGAGTTAAAGCCCCGTTTCACCGGGGTCGCTGCCTCGCAGCTCCCATTTCAGAAAGAGCTTTCATTTGCTTGTTTTATAGGTTGTATCTTTATGAAATAAAGGTATATTTAGCAGCCACAAACAGAGGCAGCTTTGAGTTGATTTTTATAATCTTTTCCTGAATAGACTTGCGTCATTCCAATAAGCCCCGGACAAAAGAGTGGACAGTTGTCTGAGAGTCTTTTTTATAACATTTCTCTCTTTCTATTGTTAGAGAGCTGCTAATAAAAGAACCAGGAGTCCATTAATTCAGTGAATGAACATATAGTAAAGTCAGTTCCCTCTTGAGAACAATAATGTTGCGGTCAGCTTAGGTTTCCATGGAAACTAAGTACTTCTAAGAAGTTTGCATCCTTGATTTTGCTGAAATGAAGCATGTAAAGTAAAAAAAAAAAGGTGTAAGGCTGGCATGGAAAAGTCGGCACAGAAAGTGATGGTTAAATTATTTTGCAGGAATAACACTGTATGTTTAATTTCTGTGATGCAGATGTTTGGGCTTGGTTGTTCAGTGTGTGTGTGTGTATGAGAAGTGGTTCCACGAAGAGGACTCTGGGGGTCGGAACCCATAAATCAGGCCAAGTTAAGAAGACTTGCAGCGGTTAAGTTTGCTCTCTCTGTATCTCCAGCACGTTGGGTCAGCTGCAGCCACGCACATCTCAAGGAGGTGTCACAGCGTGTCTGGGCCCAGGGCTCTGCCCCAGTGCTTCCAGGAGTGCAGGCAATTAAATGGTTAATGGCAATTAACGTGTTCTCTGTGGCGAGTTAATGTAGAGTTTGGGTATGGTGTGAACACCTCGTGCAATCTTGAATAAGAGCTTTTTGTGAAGTAAGTTGGTTCTTTTGAAGTCAGTCAGTCCCTCCAGTGGCTCGAGGTGTTCTTTAGCACTGATATATAACCTGCTGTCTTATTTTCTTGAATTGCTGTAGCTGAGGGAAGTGTCCAAACTGCTGAGCTGTTTACACACGCTGTTCCAAGTGACACATCTCTGCTGAGCAGCATCTCCTCAGATAAAAGTGTCTGTTGACTCCAGGCACAGAGTTACGGGAGGTCACCTTGTCGTCATAACGCGCCTCAAACACACAGACTGTGCGGTGGCCCCGCGTTGAGAACTAAACCAGCTCCATCTTTTTGGAGGTGAGGAGGCAGGAGGCTGCTTCCCTGGCAAAACAAACCAACCCAGAGCCCGGATCCACTCGGGCTCTGCCGTGTGTCTCGGGAGCAGTGGAGCCAAGGCCAGGCTGCTGTCTGGTGGGATCTGCTCGAGGGGGAATCACCAAACCCCCTCCACTGGGGATTTAGAATTCCTCCCTGGGAGGGTGGGAGGCCCTGGCACAGGTTGCCCAGAGAAGCTGTGGCTGCCCCAGCCCTGCAAGTGTCCCAGGCCAGGTTGGACGGGGCTTGGAGCAA
>JAYRBT010000056.1:4251315-4287577 GCA_036023395.1 Myiotriccus ornatus | reverse complement strand
CACAGGTTGCCCAGAGAAGCTGTGGCTGCCCCAGCCCTGCAAGTGTCCCAGGCCAGGTTGGACGGGGCTTGGAGCAACCTGGGCTGGTGGAAGGTGTTCCTGCCCATGGCAGGGGGTGGCACTGGATGGGCTTTAAGGTCCCTTCCAACCCAAACCGTTCTTTGATCAGGGCATAAAGGAGACTCATTAGGACATTTTGGCTGAGCAATCAGTTTTGCTGATGATGCCTGCAAATTTGAGATTTATGAACTTTTTTAAAATGAAGAGATTCCCAAATAGTGGGGCAGCCACATGTCCTGGTGAGCGAGCTGCCTTTGCTTGGTGCTTGTGAAAATGCTTACAAACACACATTTATGTTTGTACACAAATTAACGGGTTTAACACACATTTAAGGGTTTAAAGTCTTCTCCCACAATTGCCTTCTCTCTCTGTGTCTCTGTTAAAAACCCCACGTAAAGAAAACACTCAAGGTTCGTTCTTGTTTCTTCTCCCGGATCACGATGTGTTTTTAATTGTTTGCATACCTTCGAGCCCAGACTTCTCCCTGCTAACCAGACCCTGTGCACTGAAAGGCTGGCATTTACAGCCTGCCTGGAAGACGATTCCTAGTGAAATAATATTCTGGATGATTAGGAGGCATTACAGCCCCGACTCAGTTTAAAAATGCCAGAATGCCCCAGAGATCCCCATGAATCTGCTGCCAGCCGGCCCCTGTCAGAGCTGAAGGCAGCACTGTCTGGAGCCCAAAATCAACCTCAGGAAGGTCATGTGAAAGAAAATCCTCAGTCATCAGGAAGCCCTTGGCCTCGTGGCCTTTCTGACATTTTCTGACAAACCTTAAATCACCAGAGTAGACAAAACATCACAAATTTTGGAATGATAGCCTCTGGGATTTCAGGACTGTGTGGTAACTCCGAAGGTAACACACCCCCTCCCCTCAGCTCTGCAATTCCTCCCTGGATGCAGAGGATGGCCCAGGAGGTGTTCTTGGAGTTAGCTCTGGATTCAGAACCACGCTGGGATGGGCTGGGAGCTGACAGCAGCAGAGGAGAGAGATGCTCTGTGTTGGCACCAGTTATTTCCATGGAACGGGGAATACACCTCGGTGTGAGGACACACCGCTCCCAGGGCAGGTTCTGTTCCAGAGGGGAATCTGCAATCAGGATTTATTGTTCCATACAACAGGGAAGCCGGGTGGTTCTGTTGGTGCAGTCCTGAGGGATGTGCAGGGTTGGGTGAGTCCCACTGTGCCACTGTTAAAGAAAACATGGATCAGGCAGGAGCCTGTCAGAGCTCACGGGATAAACGGGAGAGCCTGGACAGCAAGTGGGGAGGGAGGAAGGAGAGATGTGGGGGGTGAAGAGCCACGAGAATGACTTGGAATTGGCTCCAGCACTTACAGTGCTGCTTTAAAAAGGCAAAAAGTAAAGCCAAAATGCAGGGAACTGGATGCCAGTGAGCTGTAATTAAATATATCTCATAGCGAACCCCAAAAATGCTTTTATTTTATTATATCAAGGGGTTACAAAGCAGTGAGGGTGTGACTGTTGTCCTGTGTGCAGTGAATTTTGATGATGGGGTTTCAGATTAGATGAGATTTTTATGAGATGATAAAATATGTGTTCTGAAAAAAAACTCGAAGCAAATTAAGTTTTCATAGGGCAGTTTTGGGAGAAAAATAATTACTAGAAGTCAACTCTTCTGTGATGTTCAGTGGTGTCTTCTGCCTTTACCCATGGAAATTTCAGCATGCAATAGCAACACTTTGTAAACATGTATATAAATACATTTAAAAAAATAATAATAGTAGTAGTAGCAGAGGGAGTCTAAATTAAGTGCTTAAATCCCTTCTTGGCTACCCAAGTGATTAATATTTTTTATTACTTTTTTCCCTCCTTATTTTAGACTGCAATACAGAATATAGAAAAGAAATACCAAAAGCTGTGGAATAGATTATAAACTGGTTTATAAAGTTTAGAGGAAGTTTTCTTCTTGTTTCTATTGAGGCTTGATGGGCCCTGTAAGTAACTGAAATTAAGAAATCTTCTGTCATATCAAGGCATCTTCTAATCTCCCAGAGTTAGCTGATTATTTTAGGGATTTGTTGACATGAATGTTGGCCCTGGAGAAAGGAGCTGAGTTTGCTACCCAGCATTTTTCCAGCTTGTTAATAATTACTGTACAGATAGTTCTGCAACTCTGCTGTCAGAACATTTTAGACCTTGGTTTGTGCAGTAATTCCTTCTGTTCCAGAATGAATCACAAGTCCTAAAGGACTTGCTTTTCCTAATTTCCAGTGGAATTTCAGGCTTACCTCACCCAGAAGATTGGTTCTTCCTTACGTGGAGTCTGGTGGAAACTCTGGAAATGTACATCAATGCTTTGCCTCGAGGCAGTTTTTATGGTAGTGCGAAATTCTTCTTTCCTTAAGAATTCCATTTAAAAATTAATCACGAGTAATTTTCATTTTTCTCGTGTTTACCCTTCCAATTACATATATTTGTAGGTAAACCCAGGAAAGTCTTGACTTCCATTGTTCATCTCTTCTCTTAATACCTGGTTCACTTTTTTCTGTAGCTCTGCCCAGAAGTCACCTGGGCCTTCCTCCTGGTTATCTTGGCAGATCCAGGCAGTCTCTTACTCAGCTCCTGCTGCCCTGAAATGGAGATTAATCATTTTCTTGGTCGCAGGAATCTTAAAAAAAAGGTGAATCCTGAAGAACTGGTGGCAAGAGCTCAGCTGTGCTGAGGCCCAGGTTGCCATGTCAATCCACACACTCAGGAAAACACTGTCAGTCGGGAGACACTCAGCTGTGTCTGCAGCTGGGATGGTCGGTACACTGACATCATTCCTGTTCTTTTAGCTCATCTGGGGGTTTCCTTGTCACCTGAATTCCTGGCAGGTCTGGAGCAGCCCTGGGGGGTTATTTTGCCCGGTTTCCTGCGATCCTGAGCAGTGAGGATGGACAGTCTTTCCTGAGTAGGTTGTGCTCTCCCTAAGTAAGATAATTTCCTTCAGGCTCTTTGTCTTCTGATGACTAGAACATGTCTTCAGAGTTCCAACGTAAATTTGTTCCTGGCAGTTTACATTTGCCGGCCCTTTTGCCAATAAAAACTTCTAATTTGAATGGTGTCCCATCTTCCATTCCAGGTCTGATGTTCACCATATGCTTATTTGCTCTTTGCTGTGAGAGGATTTCCTGCAGCCCCCGGCACATCTCTGCTAAAAACGGGCAGAAACGGGGCACCCCTGGGGTAGGAAATGTGGGGGGGTGAGATCATGCCCTTTTTCCCAAGGTGTTGCTACACTGGAGGTGTCTGACCGGTGGCATCCAGCAAAACCCATCCTCATCCAGGGGCCTGGATGACTTTAGCTGAAACACTTCACTTTGTGCCCAGCAGCTGTTCACACAAATCTAGGGTCCATTTTGCTTTTTAAATTTGTTTGGATCCAGGGAAAGAAGTCACGATGTGGACATTTTCATTATTAATTTCCAGATAACGAGATTTTTTAAGGAGATGGTTTGAAATGGTCCTTTTTGCTGCGTGATAGGAAGTCTGGCAAACAAGGCACCGATGAATGTCAGAGCTCACAGTTTTGTTTGGTTTGGAAACTCGCTGCGAAGTTTGGATGCATCTCTGAAATTCATCAGAACCCCTTTGGTCTGAAAAACATCGATGAAAACCTTGCACATGACTGTTTTTTGGTTTGTTTTTTTTTTGATGTGGGGGGGAGGTCTGCATAAATTTCTTCTAATTCCTCAAACTAACTGGGCTGGAAATACCAGAGAAATAGGTTTCCTTGTTGCATTTTCTCTGTTCTGTTTGCAGTGCCAGGGAAAGCCTGGAAGTATTAGAAGCTTATGCACATAAGTGATGAGAAAAGAAACTAATGGAGTTTTTCTCTGAAAGTTCAGAAATCCTTTAGAGCTGGACAAGGCTTTGAGTGTGTTTTCCTTCTTGCAGAAGTTTGGTGGAATTAAAAAGAAAAGACTTTTTCTTTTAGGATATCTAAGTGGATTGGTTCTTCACAAAGCAGAACCCCAAACGTCACCATAATTGGCATAATGAGCAGATTTGGGGTTTTTAAGAGGGAGAATATATTTTCCAGATACATTTCTCAGCTATGTGGTTAAATTAATATTTAGTGTCACTCAGAAAATGTGCTGGACTCTCTTTGGGTAGGACAGAAGTTCTGTTGGTCTCACTGACTGTGTCCTCCTGTTGTCCCAGTCTTGTGCTTTTTGAACTCTTTTTCTATGATGCTTAAAGATGTCAAACACTGAATTATAACAGCCATGTGTTTGGTAAGTCTCTCTTCCATCTGAGGACAACCAAACGTCTCTCTGTATTTACACAGACAGGATTTATCTTTGTAGTGGTCCTTCTCCCTCCAGTTTCTTTTCACTCACGTAGAACAGTTCACCTGCATTTTCTGTGCTTGCACAGAGCCCTGTCCCCCTTTGTGCTAACACAGCACACCAAATTTTTTTTTGTTTTTTCTTTAAATATCCACCTCAATGAATAATCATTGCCCTTTTTTTAAAAAAAAAAAAAAAAAAAGGAAAGAAAAGAAAAAAACTCACTGAGCATCTCAATTCATGGGTCCCAACTGCAAAGCCAGTGTGGTGGGAAAACCCTCTTTCAAAGAAACAGAAATACTTTAAATAAATTAATTTCATCTGATTGTTCTTCGGTAGGAAAACTGCTTTAAGATAAGCATGCTGTAAAATGAGCAGATGAAATTCATATTCTGCTTTAAAGGACCATCATCTGTGCCCCGCATCCATCAGAATAAGATGAGAAGGAACCGGCCTTGTAGCAGGGAAGATGTGGGCTGGGTGGTGAGAAAAATGAGAGAGCAGACCAGCCGAGCAGCCCAGGGGGGAGATGGACGAGCAGCCCAGGGGGGAGATGGACGAGCTGCCCAGGGGGGAGATGGACGAGCTGCCCAGGGAGGAGATGGACTAGCTGCCCAGGGAGGAGATGGACTGGCTGCCCCTCTGCAGAGGTTTCGGCGGATCCCCGCCAGGCCGGGCCGGGTACCCCAGAGAGCGGCGGGCAGAGCCCAGCTGGCCCCGCCGGTGCCCGCGGGGCTATCGCGGCGATCGCAGCGCGGCTGCCCCGCTTTGTGCTCGCCCCGGGGCCAGCGGGGCCCACGCGGGGCTGTTCTGCTCGCTTCGGGCTCCCCCCGCTTTTCTGTAGCGCTGCCCGCCGAGTGTCGTGCTCTTTGTGTTCAGCGCTCCTTATCAGCCAAACTTTTTTTTTTTTCGCCTCCGTTTTCGAGTGGATTTTGTGCTCGGGAGAGCTGGCAGGTTAAGAGGAAGCTGATCTGAAAGGGCTGAAAGTCACCTCCTAAAATCCCATGTGGCTGAGTTTCCCAGGGTGGAAACTAGTTGATCCGGGTTCTAAAGCATGTATTTATAGACACCTGGATAACAGAAATCCACAGGAAAATAAAATAAAAGAAATAGGGGGAAAAAATTACAAAAGCTCTAATATTTGCAACTGTAAACCAGAGTCCTGAATTAATACATTAAGGAAAACCAGGGATGATAGAACAGGGAATAACAGCTGCAGGAAGGGATAGCAAATGAATGCTGGAATGCTTTCTGCTTTTATAAAGAAGATTTAAGGTGTCAAAGTATTTTTCTGTTCCAACATGGCAGTTCTTTGTCCTTGGGGCTGACATTGCTGAGTTTCTATGTATCGTGGCAATGGGTGGAAACATCCTTTAACTGCCAGACAGCACTTACAGATAAGCCGCCAATTAATAATGTTGATTTGAAAAGCCCAAGAATAGGTGAGAAAGCAAAGTCCTTTGGTAAGTCATATTTGCACAGTATTAAGAGTCCCCTTTTACCTGGTCTAGTAAACACAGTATTAGGAACTCTGTGCTATTGAAAAGCTGAGAGACTCTAATGATACGTGGAACTGATAATTGCCACTCCTCGGTATTCAGCACCCACTTATCGTGCCTTTTGTACATACATACCTTTGCAACAGGCAGCCCCTGGTAGATGTGTTTCTCTTTCCTAAATACCGAGGGGGGATTTATTTTCCTGATACGTCGACCTGTTTTATCAAAGAAGTGAATGCCGGGGAGGAATCAGCATTTCCCTCAAAGCTGGTGGCCCTCAAATTGTAGACTTTCCGTTCGGTCTGGGTGTGCAAACAACCCCTCTGTGTTTGCTCAGCTGATGCCACAGTCGTTCCTCACCACGTCTGTGCGCTCGCAGGGCAAGGCCAGTACAGGTCCTGAGGGAAACAAAAAGTGATTAAATCTATGAGCAAATGCAAGAGCAGTTCACTGAGGGAATCATAACTAACTCCCAACAGCCACCACGTGCCTTTGGTGTGAATCCAGTCAGCCTCAGGTGACTGAAGTCCTAAAGGTGGAGGGTGGGGACACACAGAACTGGTCTTAGTCATGAGGGAGGCTTGAGCAGAGCAGTTGTCGTCAGCTGGCCACGGAATGTGCTCGATCATCTCTATCTTTGTATGTTCCTGTGCTCTTAAAAAGTCATAGAAATGGAATTAATTAGAAGTAGATGGAGCTGTTTGATTAAAGGGCTTATTTGTTGCCTGGACGTACGTGGAGGTATAGAAATGCAATTAGTCAGAGAGTGCCATTAGCAGTGTCAGAGACCAGAAGTAATAGAGCTTAACCCTCCCGGGAGCTGCTCTGGGAGCCTGTCTGGGGGTTTGATCCCGTGGTGCAGGACACCAGAACAACTGTTTCTGCCTCTTAACTCTTTCTGAGGAGTGATTCCCAGCAAGAGCCATCCTGTTCAAACACACACAGTGCCAGCTCTTTGCTCCCTGCAATTGTCAGCGTTGAAAAAGAGGAGTTTGTCAAAGACTTGCTTTAAAATATGCAAAATACATCAATTTGTCAGCTTTCAAAGATCATTTAAGAGCATGGCTGTGAGTGTCACACAGGGAAATTGTGAACCTGCTTCCGTGTCCCTTTGTTTATCAGTGACCTGGATGTTTTTGGGGTGAGGGTGATGATCACACCCACAGGATTAAACAGGAGCCTTTTGGAAGCGACACCTTTGGTGCTGCCCTTCAGCAGGTTCCCTTTATCAGCTGCTGCCTAAGTGCACCTCGATGGCAATAGAGCTTATCTGCCTGCTGGCCAGGGTGGACTTTGAATGCCTCTGTCATCTCTTGTGATGGAATCTTGGTGCTGTTGCTCTTCTTAACCTGCCCACCACGACCACGGGACACAACGCTGGCTGAGTGTAATGAGTCCTGCCTGGGGGACCTTTGAGGTCTCAGTTCTCCTGCCCAGCACATTTGTGGTGCTGCTCTCTAAGGGAAGCACTGCTGACTTGAGTGCTGGAGTGGGAGTACTCAGCCCCACGCTCACCACTGCCAGCTCACTAATATGTCGTGATAGTCCTCACTCGTGATATTCGGACACTTTCTGGGGAGGAATGTCCAGGTATGTGATGCCCATCAGGTGAGGAAATGTTCACCAGCGTCAGCCAGCATTGGAGCAAACCCATCCTTAAGCACAGAAATGTACATGACTCATCTGTCCTTTCCCTTGAGAAAGCGCCGCACTTCAGATGAAAAGAAATGCACTTCATATTTCAGCTGATAATGAGAAGTTAATAAAATCGGGATTTTGTGCAATGCAGGACCTCTGACATCTTAATCTTTATTAAAGAGACTTAAACTACCAGGAACTGCTGGTGCTGACTGGCACAGCCAGACTCGAGAAACACCAGGAGAGACTGGTCAAATGAACTGTTAAACAACTCTTCCTAATCCATCAGGAAGAAACAATAAGTGCTGGAAACATCTATTTACCATGCATCAATCACGCTTACCTAAGCAATTTCTAAGTAATTATACTTCTGTTATATAGTTCCTGGGATGACTAGTCTGAATGAGACATTTGCTTTATTAAAACAAAAAAATTCACTTGACATATCAAATGGTGTTTCATATTCTGTCACAGTAGTAATTTTGCTGGACATAACCTCTACTAATTGTTGTGTTAAAATCCCATCTGGAATTCAAATAGCTACTTTTTCCCTTTTAAAAACTTGACAAAAGGAGGGGTTTAAAATTTTTTAAGTGGTAGAGATTTTGTCTGTTGAGTTTTGCGAAGTCAGTAAAAGAGGTATTTGGACCAGCTTGGCAAGATGTGACCTATGGGAAGGGGATATTGGGCAGGGGGAGAATAATCATTGATCTTCTCTGCTTAGTGAAAGCTTAGGGCCTTTTTTTCTTTCTTTCTTTCTTTCTTTTTCTGCTTGCTTTTATCCAGAGACATCCCTGTAGGTGCTGCTGTAAGAGGCACTGATGGTCTCCAGGACAGCCCAAGCTGTGCCCATCCATCTTGTTCTTATACTGAAGGTTTAAGGTTTTGCTTGTGTTTTTCCTGACCAATAGAACATCCCAGACTAATAGATCAGTTAATGGAGAGCAATTTGTATCTCCATTTTATACAGCTATACAAATGCTTGTGTCCCGTTGACCTTTGAGGTTTGAACAATCTGGAGTTACAGAAACAAATATATATATATATATATGTGTGTTTTACAGACCCATCATTGTGTGGGGCTTTGAAATGTCGTTTTCTAATCCACTCAGAGGAAGGGGAGGGATGGAGTCTTTGTCAGTATCCAAGCAATTAGGATAATTAAAAAAGAAAGCTTATTGGGTAAACATGCTCTTAGATTGTGACCTCTTAATTAATGGACTACAGGGAGAAATTACAGCGGTGGCAAGATAATTAACACATGCATTTAAAAAGAACTGTTAGACAAGGGTATTATAGGATAGTAAGACACAGATTTGAATCACCGAAGGACTATGGAGGTGAACAAACAGGGTTGAACAAGACAAGATTTGCATGTGTGAGTGCCCCAGCACACAAGGGGAGCAGATTAGGATAACTTTGTTATCACACGAGGGCGGCTCCTTTAGTGGGACCTTCCCTTAGTGAAGTGTTTTCAGTCCAGGCTGATTTTTTGTACAGTCTCCCAGGAGCAGAGTTCTGCCATGGAATGTGTTGCCATCACTAATAATTCTGAATATTGCCCGAGGAGTGCTGGAAACCTTCCTGCTCTCTTTGGTAGGGACGTTGACACCCGTCGGCATCAGGGAGCTGCTTGCATGTTGTGTGGCATCTTGCACGTGTCTGCCTGGTTTTGTGGCTCCCACTAATTCTAACAGTCCCAGTCAGTATTCTGTAAACTGTATCAGTCTTTAAAAAAAAAATAAAAGTTTAGGAACCAGATTGTTTCACTTCTCGGTAGAAACCAAAGTGTGACTGTAGAGTTTGGGTCATTGTGCCGTTGGGTCCCAGCAGCAGGTTAGAAGTCACTCATCACCCCCAGTGTGGAGAGAGCTCAGCCCAAACAGGCTGGAATACCCAAAGCAGACATTTTTGGATCGATTTGCCACTAGTCTTGTTCTTCACAGGATCAGAGTGGGGCCATGCAGGTTGGGGGGGCTCTCAGGCCTCTCTGGCCTCGTACACGGGTGGGTGACTTGCACCCAGAGCAGTGGGAACAGCTTAGATGTGTGATGGTCACCAGGAATGGTCAGCAATAATTCAATAATGTAGGTTTTAGGAGATGCTCCTCACTGCAGGTGCCTGGCAGGTGAGGGGCTGATCTTTCTCACCCCATTCAGACGTTGTCCATTTTTTGAAAAGAAGGGCACAACTGCATGTGAAGCTCAGATGTCTGTGATCACCACACCTACCCCTAGAACATGCCTTTTTCCTCTCCAGAGTGAGAGTTCCTGGCCTGGCTGTCAGGGTTTCACATCTCCACGGTGCAGGGAAGCAAAGCTGTCAGAGGGAAGGTCTCTGATGGAGCACTGTGTGTCTCTCAGTGTCCTGGGAGGAGTATAAAAACCTACAGAGATGTCGTGGCAGCTCGTGCAATTGTCCATGGATCAAAGCTTGCCCACCCTGCAAACAGGGGCTGAGCTTTGGATGGGCTGTGGAGGTGCTTTGTATTGAACAGATCTCACGGTGTAGGTGACAAATCAGTCCTTTGTGCTCTCTGATCGTTCAATCCCTGAAACTCTTATTTATCAAAAGAACAAACGGTAGAAAAGTCAAAAACTAAAATGATTCGTGTTAAGAGATCAAACCTCATTCTCTAAATGTACACACAAGCCAAAGCTCAGTGATTAGGTACAGTTTAGGAACATGTGATTTGCATAAGTCCCCACTCCCCACAGCATCCCAGGGAACAAAGAGATGCTCTGCCAAGCCAACATTTCCCGGATCCCACCGTGCACTTACCCAAATCCCACCCACTTCTGGGTAAGTCAGTGTTGCTGCTTTTGTGTGAATATAAATGTCCCTGTTCAGTGCAGTGTTCATCCTACCTGGAACATTAAAGATGCATGTAGACTAAAAAAAAAAATATAAAAAACCATTATGAATGTTTGATTAGTGACTTGGGCCCCAAATTTTTAACTAATTGAGTACATTAAATAGTATGTCTCTGAAAGACTAATACAAGACACTTTTCAAAGCTTCTTTAATAAAAATTCTATTTGGGATTTGACCATAATGGCTATCCTTGCTTGCCAAAACATGACTTCTTAGCAGGTGACTTTCATCAAGTACATCTGAAATAGTACCTAAATGAATTAGCAATAAAATGGACTTAGGCCGAGCAGTAGGAGCCTCCATTAATCTTGGGTTAATCACTAAAGAGATGCCATTCACTTTTCTTAAGAAGTCACATTTTTCTCCCCTTGCTGGCGACCAGATTTCATAAAGTAACATATTTCTAATGAAAGGGCTCTGCTTGAATTAAAACCCTGAAGGTTTATGCAGATTTTAGTTTTGATTACTGCTGGCATGGGCTCTTAGCAGACTCCGGAAGGTAGGGCCGCAGTGAAAGAGTCCCAGCATGCAGTTCATAATATTCTTTGAAATAAAATAGTGCACTTGTACTTAGTGGCTTTAATCAGCTCTGACTTTTGATAGTCAAACAATAGCTAATTACAGTAACACCTGCCTTCTAAGTCATGTCATGTAGGTTATTGCCAACAAGAGACCTTGTATCTTAGCTGCGTGATTATTATAGAGTCTAAAACCTATCTGTTAAAAAAAGAGGGGGGAGAAGAACGGAGTTTGGTGGCCATTATCGCTCTTCTTATTGTCTGATGCATTTCTGGCTTTTCTGTTGGCAGTTTTCTGTGTTTGAAAGGCGAGGAGTTGGTGTTTATGGCCGGATTAGAGAAGGGAGTTTCAGGGAGAAGGACACGATTTGCAGCTCTGACTTTCCCGTGCAATAAGGGGAGATAATGCTGGATGTGTGCAGCTCCCAGCCTATCTGAATGTGTCTCAATTTTCAATGTAGCACAAAATTTAAAATATGTTGTGAGTCGGTTGTATCATCTGATCTCTGGCGTGCGGCCACGGAGTAGAATTTTATTTCGCCGTCATTAAATGCAGTGGTTGGGGGAGGGAACAAAGGGCCATTTATTTCAACCTTCATCAATTTTGGAAGGGTTTCATAAAACAAAATACCCCGCTAAGGACCCGATTTTGAAATGGCCGACGACATTTCTGGAAAGAAGCGCACACTTTGGCCCCTCACAGCTGCTTTTCCTGGGAAGTACTGAGTCGGATGAGCTTCCCTGTCCTTTCCTGCTGCTGCAGAAGCCATAAATTCTTGTCTCATTGAACACTCTTTTCTCATTAATTTTGCCAGCAAATAAGGCTTCGTTTTCACAAACTCAGTCAAGTGAATGATCTCAGATGTTTGCCAGGGGCATGACAGCCTCTGGAACAGTTCTCCAAGAGCCACAGCTTCGTGTGCTGATCCTGGAGGGATGCTCCCTGCTCCAGACCCAAAAGGATAACGGGACAGATTCGACATCCAGTTCTGCCAGATTTGGGCTCAGAACTGTGTGAGCAGTGAAGCAGAAAGGGCTTTCATAATCTGAGCATCCAGAGTAATCCTGATAGTGTAAAAAGGACCAAAATGATCCCTCCTTGGGTCTGGTCTGGCAGAGTCTGTTTCTCTGGGCACGTTTTAGAAAAGCCACTGCATCACAGTTGGGTTATGCAGGTGGAGGACTCCACCACTTTGAGGGCAAATAGATGAAGTTCTGGGGGAAATGTCATTCTCAGCTCTGCTCTGACAGACAATAGAATCCCTCAAAATATTTTGGGATTTTGACAAGATGTTCTGTATCTGGAATCTGGCATTACCTGTGCTGTGACTCATCATATCCAGTCACTGAGAATGGGTGTAGGTGGTTTAAATTTCTCTTTGCAATCAGGCTATATGTTTAAAAAAACATTCCTTCTGAATTATACAAGGAGCTTGCAAAGGAATGTATTCAGGGTTACCTCAATGAGCAGGCAATACAAGCACATGTTAAAAGGATGTGTTGTTAACTCAGCTTCCCAAAGCTGCTTCTAAGTTCAGCCTTTAATGGGCTGCCTTTTCCCTGTAAGTTATTCTTTCTCACTCCATCATTTGTCACGTTAACCTCAAACTGTGTAGTAAGAAATCTTCTTTATATCAGTTACCATGTTTGCCATATCTGATCAGTTTGATTGATCATTGCCTCAGCCACAGGTTGGTAATAAGCTGTTTTGAGAGAGACACACATTTCCCATAGGACAAAATTGGCATGACAGCATTATAAACTGGCCATTTATCAACCTGCTCCCAGGTGGTCACTGTCTGAGCACGGCTCGGCAGGCTGGGCTCCACGGGGGGATGGACTCGGGGCCAGTGGGCACCGTGGAGCAGCTAATGCAGGAGACAGTAACAAATGACACGGCGCTGGAATCAGAATTGTTAGTGCAAATGTCACGCCTAAAGTCGGCCAACTTCCCTTCCCGAGCTCTGCCACGGCTGGATGGCCCTGCTGCAAATGGCAGCGGGTCAGAGCTGGCACCAGGGAGGGAACTGCTCCCCGGGCACTGCCGAGGCTCAGAGCTGGCACCAGGGAGGGAACTGCTCCCCGGGCACTGCCGAGGGTCAGAGCTGGCACCAGGGAGGGAACTGCTCCGAGGGTCTTTCCCATGCCAGCAGGGGATGGTGCTCAGTGCTGCCCCGAATCCTGCCCGCAGCAGACCCCTCTTGGTTCCAGCTTCGTGTGCCTGGGATTTTACAGGCTGTGTCTGGGGGGGATGGAGCAGCTCTGCTATGGGGAAGAGCTGGGAGAACTGGGATAGTTCAGCTGGAGGAGAGGAGGCTTCAGGGTGACCTAACTGAGTCCTTCCAGTACCTGAAGGGAGCTGAGGAGAAAGATGGGGAGAGACTATTTACAGGAGCCTGGAGGGACAGGACAAGGGGGAATGGCTTCCCACTGCCAGAGGGCAGGATTACATGGGATGTTGGAAAGAAATTCTCCCATGTGAGGGTGGGCAGGCCCTGGCACAGGTTGCCCAGAGAAGCTGTGGCTGCCCCATCCCTGGAAGTGTCCAAGGCCAGGTTGGATCAAAGGAGCAACCTGGGCTAGTGGAAGGTGTCCCTGCCCATGGCAGGGTGTGGGATGGGATGGGCTTTAAGGTCCCTCCCCACCCAAACCATTCTGTGATTCTATGAAATTCATCTTCTGAAGAACTGAATAAGGTGTTACAAACTTTTCTTCTTTTAGCTTCCTCTGTGTGTTGCGTTTTTTCCCCCTCAGAATTTTGGTAAAGTGACTTTTATTTTGCAGCTTAAACGCAAAGTTATTCCCAGACTGCACAAACTGCAATTTTTAATCTTAACGATAGATTTAGTGACCACTGAAGTGTAAAATAAACTACTGTGGCCTAATCAATCAAATCTGCATAGTTGAGAGAAAGCACCTGTATGAGGCTTTTATATCAGAATGTCTGTAATGGTAATAGATGTTTATTAGCAACCATAAAGCTGTTTGAATTTAATATCTCTCTAAATAACACCAACAGCATTAAAACAAATCTCTAAAGCAAATGCAACTGCGCCATAAACAGCCCACAATGTAGGGTTTAAAAGCCATTACAAGAATCCTGTGAGATTCATGGGTTGTTCTGTGGCTTTGGACACTCAACCGAGAGGGGAAAAAAACCACCACAGGTATGGGAAGGATCCCCTGGAATAAAGCATTGCCCAGGTATTTGGGAAGTGATAGATCTTGTATTTTTGCACAAAATTCGTGCAGCTGGTTTGTTAAGTGGAACAGACAGTGGAGGCTTCCACCAAGGCAGTGCTCCCATCTGAAATGTCTTGAAAAATAAGGCTCTAAATCACATACCATCAGCTTACAGCCCAAGAACCTGCTCCCAGGACTCTGAGGTGCTTTTGAAACACCAAAGAGGTTACAAACACTCCAGACCTGTCAGAGTACTTGTCCTTTGTAGTTAGAAGTGAACACGAAGTACCTCCTGAGCAGTTTTTTAGGTTATCTTGGCACTTTGATATCTGTAGAAATCAGACATGTGGTTCTAAGAAAACAGCATAAAAGCAAAATCGTTAATAAACCATTAAGCCCATTAATGCACTTCCAAGGATTAAAACAATTCAGGTTTTCTTGTGTTTAATCTAGAGTTCTTCTTCAGTCCCTTATTTACTGGAATTTTTAAAGCATCCTTGGAGATGGCTGTAAGCTGGAAAATTCTCAGGCAAGCTGCTTTTAAACCCTGAAAATACAGTTTTCACCCAGTGCAGCTACTCGTGGCCTAGGAAGTGTTTTCAAAACAAATAAGCCACTCTGGGAACTTTTGCTTGGCTGCTTTGAAAGGCTCAGGGCGGGAGGGAAGCCTCTCCCTGGATCCACAGGCAGTGCCTGTTTGCGCGGGGTCGCTGCCGCTCGGGCCTGGGAGCCCCACGCTCTGCTCCCGGATCCCCGCGGGGCTGTGGGAGATGGAAGCGAATCAAACCTGGCTCTGTGATCCCGACACGCTCTGAGGTCGGGGCCCCCAAGAAGTGGTTGTTTTTTGGGTGAATGTGGTCTGATCAAAGGGGCTGGAAAGAACAGGAATATTGAGCTGGCGGGCACGTGGAGAATAAGGGGGGACAGTGTTCCCCAGGGCTGTGGTCGGGAACGGGGAACATTGGGGTGCTCTGTGCTCACACAGAGCCAGCACACACTGTGCCAGCCCCAGCCCCGCCTGGGGGATGCCTGCTCCGAGGATGGCCTTGAGGGGGGATTGTCTAACAGAGGGGAGGCCCAAACGGGGATTTTGCCCAGCACTGAGGAGAGAAAACAGAGAGCAAAGCAGCCTCTTCCTGGGAGGGAGCAGGGGGAGGGCACCTGGTGCTTGAGGAGCGTGGCTGAAATCTCATCTGTTTCTGGCAGGGCCTGGAGTTGGAAAGGGAATCCTCTGCAAACAGGGGAATGAGATTTTAGGATGCATTTTTTAGGTGTTAAAAATAAAGTCAGGCTCTGTGGTGAAGGCACAGAGGGTGCTCACAGCTCCCTGGTGACTTGCCTGGCATAGCTGTCCCTTCCAAACACTGAACTGGATCTCTGAGGAGCCTGACAGGCAACTGTCTAATTGCTGACAGTGATAACCGTTGTGGTGAGGGCTTGGAACACACCAGCTCCATGTTTGTGCTCTACACTGAGCAGGAATCTCCCTGGTCCTGCTGGCAGGGTTGGCATGGAGGAGCTGCAAACAGTTTGGGGAGGAGGTGAGAGACTGAGAGAGAAACCTATCGCCTACCAACCCCCAAAACAACAGTGAATAATCAAAATGAATGCTGCTTATTGTTCGTAGGAAGGTAAGGGTTGAGGGAGGCGTTAGGAGAAGAAGCCGCGTGGTTCGATCTGCTCCTGCTTGGGAGCGACCGAGCAGCTTTTCCTCAGCTCCTCAAAGGTAGCTAAATTTTAAGGGCTCTGCAATAACAGGGCAGCCTCTGTTACAAGAAATCATTCTTATTTTGCTATAAATTACAAAACACCACCACCCCCCCCCGCCCCCAGCAAAAAGAAACGTGGCTGGAGCAGGAACAATGGCAGGAGACGCGCCCGGGGCTGCCCGGAGCGATAACGAGCAGGGAGCCTGGTGAGGGAAGCACAGGGGCAGCAGCCCAGCAGCACCAGGGATTTGCTTCTCCATCAGAGAGAGGGAAAAATTAAACAGAGGGAAAAGGAGGATGAGATCGGATCAGAGGGAATTAATAGGATGGTACTCAGACAAATTCACTCTGGGTTGGGTTGAGGAACCCACCAAAAACTGGAACAAGTGGGTTTTTTGTGTTCCATATAACTATTAAGCTATTCACTAGAGGAGGTTTAAGTTTTGCTCCTGGTTTTCCAGCTGCTGTTGGTTTTGTGCCACCTTTGTCCCTGCACCCACTGGAATTTTCTCTGATCAACGATTCAGTCCGTGGGTTCACCTTGATCCCTGGGAATCCACCAGGTGTGATCCCCTGTCAGGATCAGCTTGTGATGAGCTTGGGAAGGAAACAGCAGATGGACAGTGAGCTAGGATGGCTGGTTCAGCTCTTCCCTGTTTCCTTTAAGTCTTGCTTCACTCTTGGCTTACTAACTGTATGAAGCAGTACCTGTTTTCTCTGTCACTTGGCTGCTTGGCTGGTTTTCACACTCTGCAGGGGGAGCAACGAGTGAGCTGAGCTCAGCAGGTGTAGCAGACTTGTCTTGCAGTGAGTGCCTCAGGATGAGGAAAATGAAGTAAGGAAGAAATGGAGAAACTAGTGTCCTGGCAAGGTGGTGACCAGCCAAAGGCTGGACTCAAAGATCTCGGAGGTCTTTTCCACCCTAAATGATCCTGTGATTCTGTGATAGATGTTATTACTGTGCTTCAGGAAGGGGATTGTTTCCTGAGTTTGGGTAGTTAGTGCATGAGAAGGGACCCCTGTGGTCTCAGGGATGTGGGTCCAGTGTGTCAGGAGCACAGACTTGCTGGGGACACTTGAGCAACTTCATCATCTCAGTTCGTCAGTTCCATCTTCCACACAGGGAAAGCTAAAGTTTGTGTCTGGGTGGGGGGACTGGGAGCTCCTCAGTAGTGTAAAGAGCCTGGTGCTCCCAGAGCCCCGTTGCAGTACCAGGAGTGGTGATTATCCCAGAAATTCCCAAGTTACATGTCTGGAATCAGGGCTGTGGTACAGATTCACTGTGGAGTGCAGTGACCCCACAGAGCAATGCCCTTAAATCAGTGGAACTCCAATCTGAAACACTTTATATGAGTTTTGCTATAAAATAAATGTCCTGTCCAACCACAGCACTCACTGGTCCAAATGAAATAATTTGTCTTTAAAATGCACTTTTTCTGCTTCTCCAAGGAGAGCCAAAGGCCCAAGTCTGCCTTCAGGATTAGCAGCCAGTACAGTTTCGATTTATAAATGAAGCCCTTTCTGATTTGCAAATAAAAAGCATCTGAAACCACTAACCAACTTGGCTTTCATTTTTATGCTTATAAAAATGTCTGAACCATTTGTTTTTAAAATTTTCTAACTGGAAGACCTGCTCCTATGAGCAAATATGTCCAAGTTTCTATTGGAAGATGAGAGGAGCTAAAAAATCCTCACATTAGCAAGAAAACTCAGAGCACTTGGTCCTCTAGAAACAGCTACAGATAATTTCATTTTAAATAACCTACCAATCCTTGTTGCTGCACCTGCATTAGTGATACGGTGCTGAAGGGCTTGTTGTAGTTGGATCCAAAAGTTCAGGTGCAGCACTGTGGCCCAAGCAAGGCAAGGAGGAGTTTTCCCATGGATTTCAGTGGGACTGGAATTGTTAATCCCTCATCTGTCCCAAGAGGAAGCGTTTGCACGAGAGGCAGCGCACGCGGTGCTGACAAAACCACCACAGGACTGGGTGTTCTTCCCACGTTTCTTTGGCTGTGTTTGCGTGTGGAGCCACTGAAAATCTCTAAAAATACCGATTTACATCAGAATAATTGCAGTCAGGTTGTAAGTCACTCGGCAGAGTGTTGCAGTGGTGTGAAACACCTGAGCATCAGCCAGTGGAACACGGCGCTCCGGGGAGGGAGGACTGGACCCTGTCTGTGTGAGGGTCTGTCCTGGCACAGGGATGTCCCTCCTGCTTCCCACCTTTGCTCTACCCTGACCTATGCAGGTATTTTAGGAATATTTTAGTGCCCTTGGTTTTCTGTCAAAACAAGAAAATAAAAGGTGCAAAACTCAAAACCCAAGACCTTCTTTTCAAATTTTAAGTTGATTTGGGGAGGGGTTGAGGTAGGAATTCAGGATGACTCTCCTGGTTTTTGGTTTTCTTTGAGTTGGAAAGATTTAATTAGTCACCCCTTTGCCCAGGTCTGATTTCCTAATTTCTTAGCCCCCAGTTAAAAGGTGGTTTCTGCTGCTGAAAGGTGAAGGTTGCTGTGCCAGGTAAAACACATGGAATGGCTGGAAAACCATTCCCAGCTGGTGCAGACCTGGGGCAGAAGATCACGGAGTCATTTATTTTGGAAGAGACCTTCAAGCTCATTGAATCCATCGAGACACACCAAGTTGCAGGAGGGCTCAGTCCTGCCTTTGGTTTCACTTGTTACTTTAAAAACAAATTTGAAAGGAGAAAAAAAAAAAGATAAACAAACATATAGTCTCCACTCCCGGTTTGTTTGTATATTCCTGGTTTGAGACTGTTCCTTTCACTCTTCCAGCCTCAATTTGGCTGTTGTTTGAGTGCAGGGAGGGAGGTGTTGATGTAACCAGGGGCTGGGGGAGCCTGTGGGGGGTGTCACCACTTCAGCCCACTGCATCCCATTTCTTCTGGAACAGTTTGGAGTTTGTTGTCTCTTAACACTGTTTAAAATGGGTTTCGTTAGGTCTGAACTGCCCTTGTGAAGGATTCCTGCTACAAGATGGGGTTTTCCTTAGTGGCTGTTGAAGGACGGAGCAGGGAGATCAGTGCAAGGGCAGGGTGAGGAATCCTGTGGGCCTGGGGTGCTTTGGTGGGACCCCCAGTCCTGTCCACACCTGCCCCAGCCCCTTGGCAGGGAAAACCCTTGGGAGAGCATCCTTTGGGAGAGCATCCCTTGGAAAGCATCCTTTGGGAGAGCATCCCTTGGAAAGCATCCTTTGGGAGAGCATCCCTTGGAAAGCATCCTTTGGGAGAGCATCCCTTGGAAAGCATCCTTTGGGAAAGCATCCCTTGGAAAGCATCCTTTGGGAGAGCATCCCTGCGCCCGGGCCGTGGGTGCTGCTCCACCTGATGGGCAGTGAGCGAGCCTGGACTTTGGCATTCCTGGAGGAACAAGTCAGGACACAGGAGCTTCATTCTAGGATTAAGCAAAACTCTTCCTGACTCCGAAGGGATCTCGGCACGTGTGCAGGATGGGGGACTGACATGGATGCAGGATAGGAGGGAGCACCTTTCTGTAAATTAGAATAATACCGAATATCACAGAACTATAGAGGAATCTCCATAAATTCCCAGGTTAGACCCCCTCCCCATCCCCGATCCGGGGGCCCGTTATCGCCTCGTTATCTCCCCGTTATCCCCCGGTATCTCTCCCGTTATCCCCCGGTCCGGCTCCGCCTGGGCGAGGCCGCCCCCTCTCGACGCTGCCGCGGAGCTGCTTCAATCCCGCCGTGCTGTTCCTGCCTCTGGAATAGGGAAAATCCCACCTTTTTTTTTAAAAAATTTAATTTATTTTCTCCGCTCTGGTCAGAGGCACTGTTATTAACTGCTGAATTCCAGTCTTTCTTCCAGGTATTTCTTTTATTGGAAACCTTGTTCCCTCTCACACTACTCTAAGTGGCAGAAGAGTTTCCTTCCTTTCCTTTTTCTTCCAAAGTGCCGACTTCCAGGAAAGTCTGGTTTCAGAAGAACCGTGTAGGGGTTTATGTCTCAATCAAGCCCTTAAGAGTTGTGGTTCTGCTCCTCAGAGTGGGTCTGTGGACACTGCACCAACAGTGACAGTGCTTTTCTGGGTATTACCACTATTCCAACACAGTAAGCTGTGCCTGGATAGACAATTTCCAGGGCATTGCAAGTGGAATTGTGTGGGAAGATTTGTTAGGAATGAGAAACAGTTTTGGGGTTCATTTATCCCGGTTAAAACCAAAACACACAAACAAACCCCACCCAAAAAGCCCTACGATTCTTTTAGGACTCAAGTACCGCCGTTTTGTGCCAGAATGGAGATTTTCAATTTTGCCCAAACAGCAAAAGATTTAAGTAGAAAATTTCTCTGGAAGTAGCGAAATGTTGCCTTGTAAGTCACTTTATTCAATTATTCCAAACTCTGTTGACAAAACGCCACTTTTCTCATCCCAGCGTGTGGGGTTTGGCAGAGCCACTGACGGGGAGTTTCTGGCTTTGTTGGTGATTCCATATTCCTGATTATCCCAGGGATGTCTCCCGGAGGAGGGATGGCACCCTGACGTTGGTGTGCCCTGCAGCGGGAGCCAGAGCAGGGGATTCCAGTCCCCTGCTCCACTGCAGAATGGGAATGTGGAGGGAAGGGCTGGGATACAGATATCGGGTGCTTTGGTAGTAACGAAACTTCTCTGAAATTCCGGATTGATTTCTCGAGAGAGTCGAGCCTGCAGCGTTTTGGGAGAAGTTCCAGGGTTGGAGAATGTTGAAATGTTGTTGGACATGTTCTGCATTTTGTGGTTAACTCGAACCTTGTTTAATATTTGTGGATCCCTTTAACCCCTGAACCGTGGCAGAGGAAGGCCCCGAGTGAACAAAATCACTGCAAGTGCCCTGTTCCAAAGCGCTCGGATTTACGATGGCACTGAAATGTTTCTATGGCATGTGTGTGACATTTGCTGAAATTTTATTAGACCTTCACTTGAGAATCAATTCACAAAGGGCAGAAGCAGGAAAATCTTGATGAACATTAATCAGCCCCTTCTTAACAGCAAAACCAGCCCCGTGTTTATGTGACAAGTTGAATGGATTCCATGACAATTTTATCTGGAAGTTCTCTTTCTGTCTCAGAGCAGTGGTGAATGCAATTCCCTTGTTATTACTACTTGCAAAAATGTGTTTGTTTAGTCTGTTATTTTTGATAGCTCTTACTGTCTGGAAGTTCTCAAAGGTTTTATCTTCTGTCATAAATGATGATACATCTTTGTATGTGGGCAAACACAGGTACGTGGAGGGATTTATAATTCTACCTCAGTCCAGCCTCTCTCCTAGTGTTCATTATCTCCTGTTTTCCTGAGCCAACATTAATCCTCTTTAACGTGAGGGACATTTCAGCTTCTACGAGCTGTGGGAGTGGGGAGGGCTGTGCATCGTGGATCCATCTGCAGCCCTCTGCAATAATAACTCAAATGGTTCATTAGGGCCAGCATGGACTGAGGAACTGCCAAACTGTGGCCTTTGTCCAAGTTTGTTCACAACAGAAAGTCTCTCTTCTAATGCTATATTTGTCTTTCTTCTGGTTTGGGTTTATTTGATGATTTTAAACACCGTTTGGGTATCCTGGGTGTTACAGACCCTCAGAGATCAGTCAAAGGTTGGACTCGACCTGGGAGGTCTTTTTCAGCCTGAATGATTTGAGGATTCTGTGATTCTGTTCAGTTTAGAACTGCTCCCAAAATCTGCTGAGTGGCACCTGGAGATTTCTGCTGCATCCTTTTACCTGCAGAAGGAGCACAGTCCAAACTGCTCTTTGCTGTGGCATTCCAGCTTCACTGGGCCTGAGAAAAACTGCAGGAATGAATTTGAACCTGAGAAATATTCATTTTCTGATCCTTTTACATTTTGTCTGAACCAGTTTGAAAAAAAACCTGCAAAAATCTTTATGGAAGTGAGTTTAATTGGGAATAAGCAGGAGATGGGAGGTGAAGGATGTCAGCTGTCTCGTGGCAGATTTCAAGCAGTTTTTCTCAGTGAAATCAGCAGAGTTTGTAAAGACAATTTCAGGTCACTTAATCATCAAGGGGTTAATTCTAATTTTGAACTTCCCAAATGTCAGTGCTCTTCTATCCAAAATTACAGCAACTGGCTTTATCAACATATGCTTTTCATTACCTACAAGACTTACAATATTTTTGGTGTCTGTATCAACTTGATTCAATTACTGGTACCACTGCGAGGGAACATTCCCTCCAGGGAAAAGGGGGTGAATGCATCAGTGCCCATGGATACAGTGTACAGAGCAGATTAATATAACAGATTTACATCAAGACTGCTGACTCCATTACTTTAAAACTCCTGTAATTGACTTTTTTAAAAATGACATTAGCATTTAAATGGTACTATCGTTATAAGGGTGAAGGTTCAGCGGAATATGATCAATTTATTGAGCTCTTCAAATGTTCTTTTGATATTTATTTTTTTGTTGTCATGCTGGAGGGGTTTTCAGTGTTTTGTCAGACCCGAGAAAAAGTCTATACCACTGAGATCCTGGTCTGAGCAGCTGCTGGGTAAGAAGGCTTGCAAAGCTCCCCTACAGCCCTGCTCAGAGTTCTCTGCCTCACCTCCTTCCCTCCCACCCTGCAACTTTTCTGAGATGCAAAACTTCAGTAAGACAGAAAGAGATGATTTACAGAAGCTGCCGTTGCTGTGTGAGCAGAGCCTGGTGTTCGTGCTCTTCCACAGAAAGCAGCCAGGGAGATTATCCACCATGAAGGGCCTTTCCAGCACCACACGTCAAAATTAGCTCAGTTGCCTCCAAAACAGTCCCCAGTCCAGCCAGTGCTGCTTCCACGGCCGGGCAGCTCTGCCAGAGATGCCACATGGCCCTGGAGGAATGAGGTGCTCCGTGTGCCACTGCTTCTGTACGAGCCTTCAGGAGGAATTTCTTCACTGAAAGTCTGGGATGCAGAGGGAGCTCGGCCACAGCAGCACCGGGTAACTCAGATCCCTCCTGCTTGCTCGCTGTAAAAATGCTTTGTAATGACCCAGTTCGACCCTGCCAGTTCTCCCTGACCTCCTCCTTTTCAGGATGCTGCTTAATTTGCACTAATTACATTCCGTTCTGACAGAAACTTGGACATTGTCTCAAGCTTTCAGGTATTTTCACTTCCATATCCTGGCTCAGGGTATGAAAATAGCAGTAAGTGAGTTATGAAAATGCACTTTGTTTAATATAACACATAGGTAGCTTGCACATGGTGTCGTCTATGTGTATAAATACCCCTTCAAGTTTGACTTGGTGCTTTAATCTTGAATTCTTCCTGGGATTCAGGAGGGCTGGTTAAACCCAGCAGTAGCAGTTTGAATAATTAGTACAGTCATTGGCTTTGGGGTGGTTTTTAGTTGGTTTGCCTCCAGATTCTCAGGTTGAATTCCTAATAATAATTCTGGGGCCAGTGACCACTACAGAGAATTCTGATTCAAAGAGGTCAGTTACGTAGGAAAGATCTTCAAAAAGGAAAATTTATGGGACACGTTCAGCTTTGGTTTTCCTAAAATCAAAGCAGAGGGAGTCTGTGTGTGTGGGTGTGAGTAGAGAGATGGAGAACAGTTAATTCAGGTTTTTTGTTTTACAATAGAGTGAATGAGAAACCCGTCCAGCAAGTAGTTCACAACACTGGACTGTGTCAAAATGTCTGCTCTGCCCTGAGTTGGGCCTTTCTGGTGAGGAGGGGAGCTGGCACGTGTGTGTGTGTGTGTGAGGGAACCCGGGCCGTGCCTCTTGCTTTGCGCTGACACGGTCTCCGTTCCCCGCTCGGACGATGTGGGGTTTGTCCTCCCAGATCCCTCTGCGCTGCGGGGAATAATTTCACTGCCCAGACATTCCTGGTGCTCTGCTCCTCCTTGGGGTGTGTGGGGGATGCCGAGGACAGCCCAGGACCCCTCGGTGCCCCTTCGGCACCAACAAGCCACGAGTCCCTTGTGCCAAGGGTTTGGTGTGGCAGCGGGACACAAATGCCCCGTGGCAGCCACAGGGCACAACTGATCCTGCTCCAGGGGCTGTGGGAGCGCGTTCGGGGCGGGAGGAAGGACCTGCTCTCCCCATGGAAGCAGATCCCCACCCGAAGGCCCAAAGCCGCGGACGAAAAAGCATCGAGCACATGCCAGGGCTTTGTGTTACCCCCCAGGGCACGAGATCCGAGGCATTGTTGGAGCTGCACCGAGGCTTTTAGGCACAGACGGTATCAGTAAAGTAGTTGCATGTTTCAAAATATTGTATCATTTTAAAGTGCAGAGCACATTAGGTCAGTGAAAGGGGATCCGGCGGTGGGAGCCAGGCGGATAATGCGGCTCTGTGTTCCGGGAGACGGGGGCACCCCGGGCCCGAAATCCCTGGAGCTGTCTTTCAAAGAGTGATAGTTACGGAAATTAGCAGTGCAGAAATCCATCCGAATCATTCATCGGGAGCCTTATTAACTGTCCTACCGGCGTTATTAGGAGAGGCCTTGGGGACAGCGCTGCCGCATCCCACACCCACGGAGGGGTCTCTCCTCAACCTCTGAGGGCAGAAATGCTCCAATCTTGGTGTAAATGCCTCCTTGTGCCAGAGAACCTGATGCAGAGCCAAACACCTCTGGAGCCAGGCTGGCAGAGCGGGGGGTGTTCAGCCTGGAGGAGAGAAGGTTCGGGGGTGACCTTCGAGCACCTTCGGGAGAGCTGGGGAGGGACGGAGGACAAGGGGCTGGAGAGACAGGCCGAGGGGGAACGGCTTCCCACTGCCAGAGGGCAGGGCTGGATGGGACACTGGGAAGGAATCCTTCCCCGGGAGGGTGGCAGGCCCTGGCACAGGTTGCCCAGAGAAGCTGTGGCTGCCCCATCCCTGGGAGTGTCCACGGCCAGGCTGGACGGGGCTTGGAGCAACCTGGGACAGTGGAGGGTGAGAACCTTGAGAGGATCTGGGGTAACCGGGGCTGAAGGTGTTTCAGTGCCTGGTGCCAGTGGTTCCCTGAAGCTGGTGCTCAGGGATGGTCATGGCTGGAAATGATGGGAAGGGCCCTGGATGCAGTCAGTGTCTGTAAATACTGTGTTTAACACAGGGAGTTATCATAACAACCCTTTCGTGTTGACAAACTTTACCTACGGTAGGGAAAACAATAATATTTTGGCTGGGTGAACTTCCCATAGGGAATTTTACATTAAGCTTTGCCCCTAATTTTATCAAGCCATTTTAAAGTACCAATTTGAGAGCTGTTTCTTAGGAGAAAGAACGCCGGAGTGCTTCAGAAGAGTGAGCTTCAAATCTGACCCTCAGTGTCCCCATCTGATGTTAGTTTCAAATGAAAGAAAATTAAATTACACACTTGGGTTCAAGGATTTACGTCTGTGAATCCTACTCTGGCTGGTACCTCCACCATTAGGGAAACAAAGAACATAGAGGAGATAAATAATACTTGGGAAAGACAGAATCTTTTTTGTCTGCTTCTTTATCTGTAGTTTGCCTGTGTTCCTTAAGTGTTGAAAGGGGCACTTTCTTGGCAAGTATGACACAAATAACCTTCACCCTTGACTGCACTGTCGGAGACAGTTATAAATTTGAGGATAAAGGACATGAACAAGAGTTACTTTATATGACATTTTCTCATGATAACAGGGATGGAGAAGAGAAGGAGTATTTCCCTCACACTTGTCCTGAGGTTGTTTGTCAGACAGTGGGGTTTATAGCCCAGAAGTTCTGCTGTGTCACAGCCAGTGCCCTGGGTGGGGGTTGGTTTCTGGGCCATTTGGGAATCCCAGCCTTGGTGTTAAATAATCTGATCTGTAATCGTGTGCCCTTTGCTGAAGGCAGGGGAGAGTTTTCTTGTTTTGAGACAGATTGAAAGAGTCTTTTTTTTTCCAAAGGTGTTTGTAATTTTTAAAATGAAGCGTTAAAGTGAGGGTAAATGCATAATCTAGAATTTCAGAGTCCCACTTAAGAAAGATCCTGCACACCAGTATGTGGAAATAGTTTAACATAAGCAGCTGCAGCTAAAACATGCATCACTCTGATAATCAGCATAAACATTTGCATCTCAGCCCCACTCCTGCCCGTGGGGTTATAATGAAACGTCCCTGATAACTGATAATAGTCTGGCTAACCCTCACTGCTACCTGTGCAGGGATTCAGCCAGCCCTGAACCAGGACAAGGCTTTAATAAGAGGCACAGCGTGGCCTGGGGCAAAGTGAGAGCACACACTCGTCAAAGGCACTGGACTCGGGTTCAAATCTAATTCCATTATTGCCTCTGAAATAGGTTCAGGTCTGGGATTGTGTGGCAATGCAGTTTAGGTGAATTCATGAATAGGGTTTGGTTTGGAGAACTGTTTATCCAAGCAACATTATGGACTTGTTGTCAGAGTCTGTTGAACAGGTTTTTGAGGAACTCTGTGCATATGGCAGCCCAGAGGACCAGTTACTTTAGGTTCTCCTTCTGTCTTCCTCATCTATTTCCTGTAAGAGTTGTGATTTTTTTACTGTGAAATCTTAGCTCTTAACCCAAACTAAAACTCGGCCAAACTTGATCCCATCTTCAGCTGTGGCCTCATCCATCAGATCTCTTTCCTGCTGTGGGATTATTTTAATAAATTGCAATTTTAATACTGTTACAGCTACTGCTCTAAGTTTGCTCTGTTGCTGGCAAACTTTAGAAATAACTGTGGTAAGTAAAGCTAGTTCTATATTTAAACAGTGAATGGACAGGAATTGCCTTATTCCATGTCTTCCCATACATCTTGCAGTCTGCTTAACCCTCCAGCCTGGGCGATGAAGGAGGTCCTCTGTTTGTTCCCAAGGAGCTTCATTTTTTGTAGGATTATCCATAATTAGTGAGGCCCCAAATTTCTGAAGACTCAAGTTAGGCAGATGCAGCAGAGGATTGTAGGCTGAGACTCCAGTTCTGCCCTTTATGGGCTGTGTCCTTCTCTGCCCCTCAGCTCTGGGAGCTTCTTTTGGCACAGGATTGTACTAATTCCTTCCTCTGAGCATTTGATTTCCATTTAAGCATCAAGGATTCAAATTTCTCTCCCAGAATTTCCTCTGGTCTTTGCCAGCTGCTGTTCAGAAGTTCCTTCCCAGTGCCCTCAGGGGAGCTCTGTCCCAGGTCCCTTGTCCTCGTCTTTGCCAGGCAGGATCCATCAGGTGTCATTCCTCCTTTTCCACTGGAAAAGGTCCTTTGCATGCTTGCTTCAGGGAGACCGTGGTTTGATCTGCACAAGGATGTTTATCATCTCCCCTAAGTGTAGAAACAAAAGGCCACTTGGTTGTTGATAGATGTAATCAGTGTTTTTTTTTATTCCGTGCTTCCACACACTTTTAAGTCAAAGCAATATTACCATGGTTTTGTTTTGCAAGAAAATCCCCTTTTTTCCCTGTGGTTAAAGCTGTATTTTGAGCTGTATATAGACAATTCTATATAGAACTGTATTTTGATAGAAAATAGATGCTGCAATTGAAATTGCGATGAGGAAACAGAGAAACAACAGGCACTGCTGAGATCGAAGCGCTGATTAGGAGAGCAAATTAGATTTAGATTTCCTGAATATCTGACAGCAGCTAAACATTTTTTTGTCCTTTGTGTATGAGCATTTCCATTAAAATTTTCAAAGAGCTTGAACTGGATTAGACTCCCACAGTCACTTTGAAATAACAAAATACAACTTGGCTGACAGGGGCTGTTTAGAAACCTTTTGCAAAAAATTATCTTCAGAAACGTTAGCACTTAGCAATTACAAAATGTCTACTTTTGTCTTGCCCCTTCTGCCAAGTTCCCTTTCTGTCTTGCCATGAGGAGGATAAATTATCCGACTTGCAGAGATAAACCACAGAGAGGTGAGATTACTGGGGCTGAATGCTGCAAACTGCCGGCGCTCCGTCCTCCGCTCCGGCTGGAATTTAAACCCCTGGCTCTGGCTGTGTCAATCAGGCCCCTAATGAATACACTACCAAACGAGCTTGGTTTTTGCCTTCCTGGAAGATGCAATTAATGTTTTGGCTTCAGACACCGAGTTTATAATAAATGTATGGAGTGCAGAGAACAGTCTTTGGGGTAATTCAAGGAATTATCTGAGCAGAAAAAGGCACTTGGTGCATTGCTTTGCAGAGTCTGGAAAATGCTGGCGCAGGGCAGAGCGGGGGAAATGCCACCTCAGACGTGCCACCAGGAAATCTTTATGCCCTGACATGTGTGGTTATGCTAAACACGAGCTGGGGCTGAGGGCAAGGACACAAATAAAGTCTCTTTGACTGTTGCAGTCTCGGTGCTCTTTTGTGGCGAATGTCTGCAGGAATGTGTTCCACAAAAAGGGGGGGAGTGTCTAAGAGGTTTTCCTCCAATAAAAGGAAGAGCAGGATTTTCTTTCCAAGATAACTGCCTCCAAAGAACCAGTGACAGGCAGACTGGCTGAAACAGGAGGTGGAAAACAATTTGAGCAATAGGTGGTGACAGTTTCTTTTAATCTTCTTTATTTTCTGATATAGTCTGGTGGCTGACTAACAGTATCTCTGGGTTCATCTAACCAAGAAGCCTTTTGGCAGTCATTTTTTCATCTATTTGTTTATTAAGGTCTGTGCTCTGAGGATGTGAGGTGCTGCCATCGGAGGGGGCAGAGGCTTGGAGGGGTTTCCTCTGTGTTTCACAGTCAGGAATAGAGTGGAGGGCAATGGAACAGGGCAGATCTGTTCAGAGCAGCTTAAGGGCTGGAGGAGGTGGTTGTTGAGCTGGGTGAGATTGCCAGTTTAGTCTGGGAGTGGTGTCATCCATGGTGCCTTCCTGGTTTAGGGTGCTGGGAGTGGCAGGACACATGGCAAGAGGAGAGGCCAGGAAGTCTCGTTTCAGGCAAACATTTCATCCTCCTGCATTCTGGGGGTGAATCAACTGCCAGCCTAAGCTTGGGCAGTGTGGACAGGCTGGGTCTAATTCTGGTCCTTGGGCCAGACACTGACTGCAGGTTTCTTTTGGGTCTCTCATGTTATGGACCCAAAGTCTGCAGCATCAGACCAGGCTGTCATTGATGGTCTTAGCTGCTTTCCTTATTTCATGGAATCCCAGAATCCCAGAGTGGGTTGGGTCTGAAGGGACCAGTTGCAAACAGTACCTACAGGAATTCCTGCTGTGCCTGGGGTGATCCCGCTATCCCTGCGTGTGCCAGGTGGGTGGGATCTGCAGGGCAGGCTCTGCTCCCCTCGGGAAAGGGTTAACTGCCAACACAACACAACCAGAGATGGAGCAAACAGTCCCGGGCAGAAACCGGACCCATCACTTCCCTCTAATGAAAACCAGATTCACTCCTCCAACAATCATCCCACTGTTCCGACACCGGCCCTCTCCTCAGAGGAGCAGCATTGTTGTTTCTCCTAAAAAAACCCCCTGAACCCCTACATTGTATTTCTAGAGATGATCTATTTTATCATCTGGGTAAGGCACAAATGATTTTATTTTCCAGGTCTGTATGCTGAGTCCTCAAAGCAAAAGGGAAAGGGAGGGAGTTTGCAGAGCTCTCGGTCCGGGTCTGAGTGCGAGTTAATTCAGACAAAATATCTGGAATTACACTACTTAGAGTCTTAAATACATCTTGCATCCCTTTTAATATTTTTTTTTTAATGGGTGGGAACATGTGTAAGGGCTGTTTAGGGAGGGAATGAATTTCACTTTGGTAAGCAGACATTGTTCCTTCCCCTGCTATCAGCCCCATCCATCCCTGTCTGTGAACCTCCCTCCCACACCAGCACCAAAAGGGAAACTCGACCTAAGAAACAAACTTCACTTTCTAGTGCAAGGTTGGACTCTTGGATTTGGGATCAGATTGGGCTTTTTCTGGACCGGATCTCACTGGCCCTGCAGGGACCAGGACCCTTCTTTTGGATCTCTGTGGGCAAAGTGACCACAGCTGTGACAGGGATTTTTTTTTTTTTGAAACCCAGTCTGTATTTCCTTAGAAATACAGTTTTCTCACACACTTTTGCTTGAGCTGTGAATATTTTTGCACATCCCTGCTGGATGTCACATCTCCGTGCCCGTGTTTCTTGGGTGCCACACCAAGTCTGTTGTGTGTTTTCACTGCCTGCCCTCATGAGCAACATAAACTTGGTCTTTAGCAACCTGATCAAAACACGCAGCGCTGAGGCTTTTTTTGAGCTGTTGGTTTCGATTTCATGCTCTGTAGCTGATTTGGTTGAGGATGGAACAGAATTCTGATTTGACTGCAAAAGAATCAGAATTCAGACTTTCATCTCCCTGAGCTTTTCCTTTAAACAGACAGATCAACTCTGACCTCTTTATAAATTTATCCTGCTCCTTGATATCTCCCAACAGCCGAACTGTTCTGCTGTGAAGGCGACTATTTCAACTTGCACAAATATCCCAGTGCTTTTTAAACACGCTCCAAAGGGACATTTACTTTGGCTACAATAATGTTTTCCTTTTATTGCTGTTATGAGATTCAGAATTTCCAGAAATAACTTCTGAAAGATGCTGGAGGGTCTGGGGTGAAGGTGTTGTCAGATCCAGCGGGGAGGGGTTTTACAATGCCCGGTGTGTACGAGCTCCTGCTTGGACAAGCAAGGAGTTGGTTTGGGGAACTGGAATGGCTTTTGCAAGCAACTTGTTATGAAACAACATCCCTTCCCGCACCCCACAGACCTGTTATCGCATAAATTCGCTGTGATAGAGTTTACTTGGTGTATCTGATGATCCCTCACTGATGCTTTGAGTGTGAAGTCTCTTCTGAACATGCTTGGTAGCGTATACTGGATGGCATCTCTGCAGTTTTGTTTTGGGGTTAAATTTAAGGTATTTTTTGATATCTAATTGACTAGAATCAGGAATCTACAAATTATTTGCTGTCCTCAACCTAATGGCATATTTGTGCCTTTCCATTCTCAAGACTCTGTAGACATCAGGTGATATCCCTGTCCAAACCCCAAGCATCCCTTGCTCTGGCTGGGTTTGCCTGGAACCAGCTAGTCTGAGCTCAGGAAAATGCAACTGAAGTCTGTGCCCACTTCTCATTCACACTTGTGCCTGTTGCAGACATTGCCTGGCTGCTGTGCAGTTGTGATTTCCAGAATCCTGGAATGGTTTGGCTTGGAAGGGACCTTAAAGATCACCCAGTTTCAAGCCCTCACCTGCTGCCCATGCTGTGGGATGAGCCCAGGACACTGGGCAGCTTTGGGGACTCCCAGCACACATGTTGGCTCACGTTGAGTTTTCCATCAGCCATCACCCCCAAGTCCTTCTCTGCAGGGCTGCTCTGCAGTGAACACCTTGGTTAGTTTTTACAGCAGCACGTTATTTAGAGGCACAAAGTGGGACTTCTGTGGGGCTGAAAGGAACTGTGGAATGCTGGATTCCTGTACATTAATTTTAGGGTTTTTTTTTCAGGGCATTACATAGGTGTGCAGATGTGTAGGCCTGTGTATCTGAGGGTAGGAGGTAAAGAACATGCATTCATGAAGAGCCCAGTGTTCAAAGAGAACTGCATCACTTCCCATTCATTTCTGCAACACTCCAAAATGTGCTGACCCAAGCCAAAACCTCTCCTCTCCCTTCTGCTCGTAGGGAGGGGCTGGGGATTTGTGAATGTGTGAAAGTATTAGCTGCCAGTTATAACTGGAATCGAGCCTAGAGGAACCCAAATCCTTCAGCAGGAAAGTTTGTAATACATTATCTCTGGAATTGGCCCAGCTTTCAAAACCAGGAAGCATTAATAGGAATAAATGTGAGCACCATTAGCACTTCCAAAGGCATGATTTATTAGCCATTTTGGTTGCAAAATATTGTTTAGCTGCATAATCTTGTTCATTTAAATAGGAAATGTCATCAATGGATTAGTTTATTAAATACACAGACCTGAGAGTGAGGGAATTCCTTTAACTCCCAGCTGGAGCAGGCAGGCACTGTGCACTGTCCCTGCAGTGTTCACACTCCCATCCATGCTGGACCTGCCTGGGAGAGGGAAGGGTTTTCTGTTCTGAGGGAATTTATGAGCCTTTAGAAAGAGGTGAAAGCAGGAGGGAGTTTGGGCAGAGGGATCCTGGACTTTGCATCATCGGAGCCACCGGGCAGCGCCAGGATGGGAGCAGGGAAGGGCTGCAAGGAGGTGCCAGGCTTTGTGGGGTCCTCCTGTTCATAGAACTTAGAGAGAAGATGGACTTAAATAAAACATCAATGTGTTCTCCTTTAGTGGGAGTGAACAGTCAGCCAGTGCCCATTACATCCAGTTGTCTGCTGAGTTTTACTCTGGATCTGGCTGATTCACGGAGGCAATGCTAATTACTCTGCCTTTTTTCTACTACAAGATGTTTCTTTCCCCCTAAAGTCTTGCCTCCGTAGTCGGTCTGTTCCCTGTAAAACCCTCTCCTTCCCTCTCCTCCTTTGATCTCCTGGTTAGGGTTCACCTCCCTCATTTTTTGCAATTACCAGTCTGCAGTGAGGATGCCCCTGACCTTTCTCCAGAGTCTGGCAGACACATGGGGCAGGAAGCTTGGGTTTTATTTCAGGCTTTTCCACTATCCATCTTGGATGGATTACAACAGTAGCAGCTCTAACTGTCTTGGAGCCCTTTCTGTGATAAACAGACACAGAGAAATGTGCAGGCGGGTGCTGTCGGGTGGGAATGGGCTGAATGGGCACATTTTTGGTGGGTAATCAGCTGCAAAAGCCCCTCACAGTCTATATGTTGCTATACTGGGAAGAATTTCTTTTATAGAAGTTCAGCAGTTACCCCAGAGCACAGTCTGTTCTGGGGAAGAATCTATGGGGATGTCAATGCAGCAAATGAGTCATTTGCTCAAAAAAAAAGAAAAAAAAAAAAAAGGGAGAACTTGCCTCTGTTCTGCTGCTTTTTGCTGCATTCTTCTGATTTCAAAGTTTTGAATTTACAGCAGCAGAACAGGCAAAATAAATCAAACTGCCAGAAATGCTTTGCAGAAGATTAGGATGGATCTTGGGATTTGTGTTTGAATCTTGAAGAGATGGGTAAGTTTGTCAGAAAGGACACGAGTTTGTCTTTCCAACTAAAAGAGGGGAAATTTAGATTGGATATTAGGAAGAAATTCCCCCCTGTGAGGGTGATCAGGCCCTGGCACAGGTTGCCCAGGGAAGGTTGGCAGAATAGCCTGGGTTGAAAGGGACCTTACCTGCCATGGGCAGGGACACCTTCCACCAGCCCAGGTTGCTCCAAGCCCCGTCCAGCCTGGCCTTGGACACTTCCAGGGATGGAGCAGCCACAGCTGCTCTGGGCAACCTGTGCCAGGGCCTCCCACCCTCCCAGGGAGGAATTTCATCCCAATTTCCCATCTAACCCTGCTCTCTGTCAGTTTAAACCATTCCCCCTGGTCCTGGCATTTCATTTTCGAGGTTCTGGGATTCGTAGCAGCAGGAAAAAGTGAGGACAGGCTCCTGTGGGAGAGGAGGGGGCGGGGAGGGAGAGATGAGCCTGTGGAATGACATTATAACTTTACCTGCTGGCTGAATGTATCTGTGGATTTAAATGACATCTCAGGGGACAGTATCAAACTTCTGAATTCCATTCATCCATCAGATGGGAGAACAAGCCCTGGCTTTGAGCCGGGCAGGAGCAGGAGGTTTTTCCTGGAGTAAATGAGCTCAGACCACACAGATAAAGAACGTCTTCTGTTGCGTTTGAAAACATTTCAGGGGAGAATCATCTGTCACTTGGCTCCGGCCCGGAGGCCTCTCAGCTCCCTCTGAGGTGCAGAGGCTGCTGCAACAGTGATGCTTTTTAAACCCTTCCCAGTCCTTCGTTCCATCGGAACTCCCAGAATTTGCTTCGCAGCTTCTTGTAGTTTAAAGCGAAGGGCCCAGCGTGGGAAGGCTGCAGGTAATTCCACTGCGAGCCCAAATTCCCTGGGGAAGGCTGGGCTGGGTCACTCCTGTGTCCTGCAGAACTGCTGGGCTATGGATTTGATGCCTCTTCACTTCTTTCCCTCCAGCAAGTGTCCTTCCACCCTGGCCCAACCCAAAAGTGACAGAGGTTTTGCGTGGGGAGTTCATTCTCTGGGGTGGATCCTCAGCTTGTCTGGGTTATCTCAAGTTTTATCTGGATTCAAATGTAATTTTCACTATTAGAATAAGTGTATTATTGTAAATGTGCCAGTTAATAGCAGTCCAGTGCAGACAGGGACCTGTACTCTAATTTACAGTAACACCTGGGGAAGAACTGAAGCCTTGTGTGTCAGCCTGACTGTGAGCATCTCAGGTTCTGGAAAGCTTTGCACAGTTTTTATACCACTTGTGGTCCTCCAGCCCAGACAGACCTGCTGGTCCTGAATGTTTTTAACTGAAAGATGCATTTAAAAATGTCAGAAATCCACAGATGGTTTCAGAGAAGGGTTTGGAACATGGTTCTCCCAATATGCTTTTCCTTCCCAGTGGCTTTGAGACACTCCTACCTGGGGCTACCTCAGACTCCTTTGTTTAATATCTCACTTTGTCTAAATAATGACATTTTTATTTGGCTGAAGGGGAGATAACAGCTTGGAACAGAGTGGAAATGCCTGTCTGTGTATGGAGGAGAAGGGAATCAGCAGCACACACAGAAATGGGTGTTGGGATGAACTCTCAAGGACTGGTGTGAGCTTGGGACTCATTTAATTCACCTGAAAAGAGGGTGTAGAGGTGGAAGAGAAGTTTCCCCAAGACAGAAGTACTTAAAGATCAAACTTGGTCTTTCTGGCTTCATTTCAAATAGAAACAAACCCACCAGGGTGCACCTAATTGCCCTCAGCCCCAACCTGTCCAACCCAAGAATCACTGGAAAACTCAAGTGTCTGGTGTTTCGTGAAATACTTCATCGTGATTCCCAGCACAAATGAGTGTAGCTAAACTGCAGATAAGGATCTGAAATGTGAATCACTGGCTGGTTTGGTTGAGAGCTGCCATGGAAACAGACCCCCAGTTAACTTTTCCATCTACAAAGGCTGGATCGGAACACAGGATCCTGATGCTTCCCACCCCATTCCCAGCTCTCTGGGTCAGGCACTTTCTGTGGGATCACAAAAGAATGTGCCTCACGTGTTTATAGCGTGTTTTTCCCCACAGAATGAGAAAAGCACGCTGTGGGGAAAGAAAGGTGGAAGGGGGGGCATTTAAAGCAAAATTTCGTTTTAATTAAAATAAAAAGCAACTTTTCAAATGCGAACTGTCAGGCTGGTTAACCTTCCATCCCGAGCCAGCAGAGATAGATTTTCATCTTTGCAGTGCCTTAGTTAGTGGTTCCTGGCACATTACATTAACTAATTTGAGATCGAATTATCAAATTTGCTCATTGCTGCTCACACTAATTTGAAACCTTACAATAAAGAACAGTTTGAGAGGCAGATGAAAGGTTGCCACCCACAGAGGCTCCAAGACCTGTCCCTGGTGTATCACAGCGAGGTTCGGAAAGATTTGGGGTAATTGCAGTCATGAGCTGGAGTTGATTGAAGAAAATTATACCCCAGTTTTTTACTACAAGCTTCCCCCCCCCTTTTTCTTCCTTTCATTGTGTGTGCGGCTTTTTTTAAATTATGCTGTGAAACTCTATTGCAGGGGAGACAAAGTGTTGCACGTTGTTTTAATAACTTTACTAAAACTTTTCTTAGAACTCTTTCAGCTTTAGTGCTACTGAAGTTCTAGGAATTCTTTATATGGGTGTTACCTGTGTTTTCCAAGAGGTTTTAAATGTTATTGTATGTGAGGGTTTCGCGTTTGCCAAACTTTTAGGCAAAATCATGTTAATGATGTAAAACCTTTTACGTCTCGTTAGCAAAGCTCTCGTGGCCCTTTTGAGTGCTAGTTTTATGAGAAAAGTTCCTCAATTGCTGGGTTTAAAAATGATAATTGTGAGCTGCGAGCAATTTTCTGAACGTTCCCTGACGGTTATAGAAGTGATGCAGCAGTTTCTCCACTGCTTGGTTGAATTACCATGCTCAAAGAACTTGCATTTTAACAAGTTGTGCAGGCTGGAGCAGTGGGGGTCCTGAGAGAGGCATTTTCTTTCTGACCTTCCTGAGATAAATAATTAAGATGGAGTCTAGATAAAGATCACTGTCAAAGGTGAGGGGTCAGCCTGCCTGGCTGACCTGAGCGCTGAAATTGCCCTGCTTGCTGCAGCAGCAGCTCCGAGGCAGCTGTGTGTCAGCAGGAAACAAAAGTTTTGGGCTCTGTGAATGGGCAGAGCACTGAGAAAGGAGAGGTGGGGGAGTGAAGGTCTCTATTCACAGTGTAGATCCAGCAAAGGGGGGTTTCAAACCCCAAATCACCCTCTCTGGTCCAGGCGAAGGGAACAGGTGAGGGGATGGGAACAAGGCTTGAAATGTGCAGAGTGCAGGCTTAGAATCAGAGAATCAGAGCGTTACAGAGCGGTTGGGGTGGGAGGGCAGCTTAAAGCTCATCCAGTGCCACCCCCTGCCAGGGGCAGGGACACCTTCCACCAGCCCAGGTTGCTCCAAGCCCCGTCCAGCCTGGCCTTGGACACTCCCAGGGATGGGG
>JAYRBT010000056.1:4240358-4250469 GCA_036023395.1 Myiotriccus ornatus | reverse complement strand
CCACCCTCCCAGGGAGGAATTTCATCCTAATATCCTGTCTAACCCTGCTCTCTGTCAGTTTGAAGCCATTCCCTCTTGAGTGTGGATGCTCAGACATCCCGAGTCCCCTCAGCACATTCCTGGGCTCATTCCTGTTTCCCACACTCTGCTCTGGGGAATGTTCTCATCAGAAAAAACCAAAAAGTTGGGCTTTGCCCCTCTAACAGTTGCAGAACTGTGTGCCTTGTGCCAGGGTGGAGCAGCCCAGCCCTGCTCACTCTTTCAGCTTCCAAGGGCAAGGAGGAGCTGCAGTTCCCCGATTTTGGGGGGTGTGGGGAAAAGCCCAGCCTGCTCTGGGGAGCCCTCCCTCAGGGGGTGCCCTCAGCACAGAGGGCAGGGAAGGAGCTGTGCCTTTAACTGTCCCTGCAAGGTCTCTGCAGCCTGGGCTGCTCTTGTTTTGAAGAGGGAGTGCTCGGGGGCTCGTTCCAGAGCTCAGTGACAGAGAGGAAACAGGGCCAGGAATAAATGGCCTGTTGATTTACTCAAGTTACATCATTTTCTTCCCCTCAAGAGCCTATAAATCTCACGCTCCTTGTAAAAACAGAATTTAAAAACAATTGAGAGCTTCTGAGACGACCCCATAGCTTCCAGCCGCTGTGGCCTCCGAATATAGAGCTGCCTTTCACAGCCTGCCCCACTTGTTTCATATTAGATACTGGGGAGCCCTGCTCCCAGCTAAGCAGCAGAAGCTGTTAAGATATTTTATAGTCGTCCTAGTGGTTTAGATAACACTCTCCCCATACAGAGCACGGGGCTTTAGCCAAATAGCAGCTTCCTGGCTTGGCCACGGAGCGCTGAGCCATTAATTCACACGTCCAGGTTTCTCCTCTCCCCACTAATATTTCTGATCAAAGACACCCAGGCTGGCAGAGGTGCCTCTGTGAAAAAGTGGATTCTTCTGATTATGGCACAATTTATGGCCTCTCTGCTCGGGGGGGTTGTATTTTAAGAAAAATGCTCACTTGTTGAGGTTGCTGCAGCGCTCGTTAGTTTTGCTTTCAGTCTCACAGCTGAAGAGATTTTTAAATTCAGCAGGGATTTGTGGTTTAGTATTTTTTTTTCATTGCTAACGTTATACAGTGAGCTGCAGCACCCTGGGTTAGTGTTTTTGGGTGGTTGTCCTTGTCTGGGGGGTGAAACTGGGACTTCAATGGAACAGTGAGCATTTTAATGTGGCAGTGCCCCAGGTGAGTGGCCTTGTGCCACTTCTCCCCTCTGAGCTGACCAGGAGCTGGTCTTTAATCTGTTCTGATATCAGGAGCCAAGTCTTGAGGATAATTATTATAATTGTTGTATGGGGATGTAGAGTTTATGGTGCAAGGACTGGAGTTACTAAAGCTGAGTGGGACCTCGTGCCTTAATCTGTGGCTGTAAAATCCCAGTTCAGGAGTCTCAGGGAACCTTGAGGAAACAGAAGGGCCTTTCCCAGTGTATTTGCAGCCTTCTGCCACCGTGTGTAACAATGTGATGTGTGTAATGATGTCCAGGAGGCATTTCTCAGCCCAATCCAAGCTTTCTAGTGGCCAACATCCAAGTTTTCTCACCAAAACCCTTAAATTCTGCTCACTTTATTACAGCTGATAAGCTCTATAAAGTGGCTTCTATACTATTAGGTGTGTAAACATATAAAAATCTGTAATTTAAACTACTCTCTTAGCCATAAACTGTGAGTGAAGATTGTTCTTTTCATTCAGTAAGGGAAGGGTGATGGTTTCTGTACTTGGCTGTGCTGTTCCTGGCTGGATTAGAGATGGGAGAGTTTGTGTTTCCCTATCAGGGGATGCTTTGATGATGATGTTGTGGTTAAGTGCAGGAAAAGCAGAACTAAATAATGAAACCAGAAATTCCTCCTGGACTGATTTTCCTTTTTTTTTTTTTCCCCCCAAGAAAAGAAATAAACATACAAGCTGACACAGTTCAGAAATGCAGTTGTGCTCGTGCTGGCTCAGGGCCACCCCAGCACAGGGTGAGGGAGAGGGAATCCCTGCAGGCACAACTCATACAAGCTAAGTGGATTTGCTTATCATTTATGAAAACAAAAAGAAGGTATCTGATTAATCACTGGGTGGATTGGGGTCGCATTGGGACGGTTTCAGCAGCAGTTTGTCGGGTGCTGTGTCCTCAGCACACTCTGATTCCAACTTGCACTTCCCTTTTAGAGGTTTCCAAATGACTCAGTGGCTGGGTTAGAGGAGCTGGGGGACATTTCCCTCCCCAGACCTTTCAGCCTGATGAAACTCTGTTAATCCAAGAGGATTCCTGTAGACAGTAAGACATACAGGCTTACACAGGCAGGAGTTTAAGGTCAAATTTATATCTATGTACACATGTGTATATAAATATACATATTTACAGGGATATATTTGTGTGGTTTGTGGAATTTGCTGAACTTGACTTTGTGCTACCCTAATGGCTTTGATTTTGCAGAGGGATTTGTAGGAGGGCAACACCATCAAATCTGGACTAGTCCAGCCTGCTCTGATATTCAGGAGTTTAAGGACTGGGCGTTACAGCTGTGGCCTCTGGTGCACGTTTACAATGCTTTGTGTCAGTTTTTCTGGCCCAGCACTGTAAAGCAGGTTGAAAATGTAGTTCACACCCCCCCTGTACGCGGCAGAACTGTCTGTTTTCCCCCTGTTTCCCCTTTCAGGAGGAACAATGCCCGCTTCCACATCTCCAGGAACCACCCAGTTGACCAGTTGGGTGAGCAGAAGCAGGTTCTGAATCCCACTGGTGCACACAGTGTTTTCTTTCACCAGGGTATTAAAAAGCAACTAAGAAAGAGACCTCACAGATGCCAGGAGCTGTTGAGCATTGAGTTGTAGCCTCCATGGAGCTTCAGTTCCTCCGCTGGGTAGATAGGCAGCGTTTTTCATGCTGTTTGACAGTTATCTCCTCAGCAGCATTACTGGGCTTATACATCCCCTTTCAGCAGCTCCAGATAGAGCTGACAGCAGGGGGATTCTGTTTTGTCTCAGGGAAGAAAAAAAAAAAGAAGGTGGTCTTTTGGCAGTAGCCAGGGCCACACTCAAGCACCAAGGGGCACAATGTCTCCTCTGTCTCGGAGAGAAAATAGCTTCTGACAGGAATCAGCTTTCAGTCAACCGCCAGGCCCCTCTCGTTCTGGGAGGCCCGACCTGTGGCTGCTGAGCAGATAACCTGTTATCAGGCTCACTGAAGGCACAGCTCAATTGCCTCACACTGCTCTTCCCGCAGCTTCCGAGGGAGGAAAACGGAAAATATCGTCCTGGGCAGATTTTGCCAAAGTGTGAAAAAATGGAAGCTGAAGGAAGGCAGTGCCCCCAGAGGGTGCACAGATTAACCTGTTTGTTTAGGCTGCCTGGAAAGTGATAAACCAGTTAAGAGGGGGTGAAACTGAAGCTCAAAGTTCCTCCAATCACCTGTAGATGCAGCTGAATGTTTTTAAGTCGAACTGAGATGCTTTAATTACGGCAGCATTTTACAAAATGCGTGCTGTATTAACCTTACATCCTTCCAAGCTCCTCCTTCAGAGGCTCTGATTCTTCCAAATGATGAATGTGAAAGGGATGGCCACTCTCAACTCACGTACCTGTTCATCAGTGAGCCTCTGAAAGGAGGATCCTGGCTTTTGCAGGAGGGCAAGGATGTTTTCCCTGTTCTCTGGGGATGGGGATGGATTGCTGTGGGATTCTCAGGGAAGGGGAGATATTTTTGAGGTAGTGTTTATGTTTTCCTGTCTCCATATCCAAGTAAAGAAATCGCTGTGCATCCCAAAGGATCTGCCTGAAATCCCTGTGTCCTGGGATCAATCTTTTATCAGCTGCAGCAGCACTCGGCTCTTCATCTCCTGGCCCTCAGACCAAGTGTTTGTTGCTCCTCCCAACCCTGTCTTGATCTTTCTGCACCACCTGCCCCGGGGTCTGGAGCAGTTACAAAAATAAAGAGGAGAGAACACACAAAGCTCATCACGAGTTCAAAGGCCCGCAGACACGTTGTCCAGGGCAGGCTCTTGGTGCTATCTGGGACATGACATAGTTTGCCCAACAATTTGGGGACTACTGTGCACTGTCAGCTCTCACTGTCCCGCGGGCACGGGCAGCTCTGGGCGCAGGAGAAATGCTTTCATGTCACTTTTATCTGACACTGGACGCCTGAGACAAGTTTACAGAGGTAGCACTGAATTCTTTTCAATGAACAGTTGTGGGATCCTGCCCGGTTTTCCTTGGGGGCTGACTCACCAGGTCGCTTGGCCGAGCAAAGGCTGCTCCAGCCCAGCCAGGGGGAGGATTCCCTTGAGGAATGGTCTCCTCCCGTTAACCAGGGGCTCTGGGCAGGACAGGATGGGCAGCTGAGGATGCCTCTCAGAGGCACCAGCAGGTGCAGCACAGCTACCAAGGTGAGCCTCTCCAGCCTGAAACTGCTGGAGGGGCACTTATCTCGCTGGGGTGTTCCGCCTGTTAGGGGTCCAGGCTGCTTCACTTCCACACAGCAGCAGAGTTTGCAAGAAATCGTAACAAAAATTCCTCTAGTCATAAATGTAAAAAGCAATTTTGTTATTAGGTTTGGAGGGTTTTGTGTGGTTTTTAATTTGCAAAGTATTAAGGGAAGCTGGAGGCTGAGGGTTTGCTCCCACACCAGGACAGTGCCCTGCCACTGAGCAGGGACGGAGGGCAGAGCCTAAGCCCACAGACCTAACACATTCTTTAAATACAGGGGTGTCTTTTTTGTAAAAAAAACACAACCCAAACCCAAAAATCCTTGGGCTTCTGAAGGCTGACAGTTAATTTTGAGGGGAAGAAGTTTAAATGTTGTCTCACAAGTAAACGGTTCTTCTCCCAAACCGTTAACAGAGCACATCTATTTCTGCCACTTGAAGTTTTCAGGGGCACTCGTGTTGTAGTTCCCTTAATTGTCTCGAGTCCTTTCCCCACCAAAGCTCCTCAGCTCAAGTGGTCTGGCTGTGAGACGTGATAAACCTCCTCCAAAGCCAGGCTAAGTATGAGAGGGAGTTCTGATAAGAGCTGCTGTGCAGTGCATCCTCAGGGAAGGAGCCAGTTATCTGGCAGTCCCGCTGAATTTTGGGCTTAAACAAAGGAGAACATTCATCAAACCCGTCCGTTTTTATTGCTGACATTTCTCCTAATTCGAGGCAATTCTGATTTGAATGCAGACATCCTGATTTCTAAGATCTGTTTGTAAAGGGTAGATTGCTTTATAAAGGGTAGATCCTTGTAAAGGGGTTTTGCAGGTTGAGATTTACCATCTCCAGCACAACAAAAATATACTGGAAGATGGTGTTTCTTTTATTCTTTAAAGACCCAGAGCCACAGACTTTGTCACCTGTTTGCTGCTGTCAGAAAGAAAACCCTGTATTTGCAGCCCTGATTCAGGGTCAAGAGGTAAGGAGATAAGGCCCCTCTTTTGTGAATGGGAGCTTGACTTTCAGAGAGCAGGAAGTGGGACTGAATGCGGGAGAAAGGCAGGAGTCGGGACGGTGAAACTCCAGCCTGCTCTCATCTGATAAGGGAGAGCCGCTCAACTCAGCCCTGGCTGCGGGGAGGGTTTGGTGTATCGACAGCCGAGGCAGTAACATCATTCTGTGTTTGGGAACAGGAGCAGGGCCGACCCCTGCCCTGCTTCCCCCCCCAGCCATCGCTTCTTCCCTCCCTCCCTCCCTCCTTTTCCCCTTCCTCTGCTTGGAAACCTGTGCTCAAACAGCAACTGCCCCCCTGAAAACTGCACGGGGTTACTTCAACATCTATACTGTGATTTCAGGTTTCTCCTGGGCTGTGTGAAGGTAATTAGGATTTGCCTGCATCGAGCAGCAGTTCCCCAGAAAATCATCAATTAATTGATTCCAATTACTCGTAATTGTTTCTCATACATTTCAATTAGGCTGTGGTGCTGTTACCAGCAGCACCAGTCAATTATACAGGTAATCAACGTGCCTTTAATAACTGTCATGGAAGAAGTTGGGGAAAAGAGTTTAGGGAGGAAGGACAACATTGTGGATGTCAAAGAGTGCCGATTGTGCTGATTTATCAGTCAGGTGGTTTGTAGAGACAGAGAAAACAACCAAACTGAACAGGGCAGAAAATCACAGACTCGTGGAATGGTTTGGCTTGGGTGGGACCTTTAAGCCCATCCCGTGGGCAAGGACACCTTCCACTGGACCAGGTTGCTCCAACCCTCATCCAACCTGGCCTTGGACACTTCCACAGCTTCTCTGGGCCACCTGTGCCAGGGCCTCATCACCCTCAAAGGGAGGGATTCTCTCCTAAGACCTGATTTTCTGGGCTCCAGTTCTTCCAGATTGTACCAAGGCACAGTCAGGCATCCTGCCCCACATAACAAACACCTCAGCTTTGTCCTTGCCTCCAATCCATATGGAAATCCGAAGGACTGAAAAATCAGAGATTTATCAAACCAATAAAACTTGTGAAATAATTAACAGGAGAAATATTGAAATGATTATAGTAGATATTTTCATATTGATTAGAGTTGTCATTTTATAATGAGTATTTAAAAATTGACTCTCTACTACAGCAGCAGCTTCTATGTTGACTGTTCTTAGAGAGCCCTTGGAGTGTCTGTCCATGGTGAGCATAGCATTCCTGCCCCAAAGGAAATACTGGGATCCCCCCTGAGAGGAGCTGGTGCTCGAGGGAGGTGTTATGGCTCACCCACGTGTTGGTCACACCTTAGAAATTCTGCAGTGTTGAAAAATTCCTTTTCACTGTCTTTGGTTTGAGAGTAGAAAAAAAAGGCACCCTCACTACCTTAGTAGTGTTATTTTCTTGTTTTAATTTTGTTCATTACCCGTTTGCAGTTGTGTTCTGTCTCTCATTGCCTGGCAGAAGTCTCTGGGGTTGGCTGGTGTGGCCCAGCCCTCTTAGGCACAATTACCTAATTCCCCTTGCAGTGGTCAGTGCAGAGTGAGCCAGGTCGTGTCTGGGGGAGCCAGGCTTGGCTGGGAAGGCTTGATTCTGGTGTAATGCCTGAAAAAGGAATAAAATAGGATTCCCAGGTTCTGTTCTGGACCCTGGCCTGTCCTGCAGCTCCGGTCTGAAGCCCTTACCTCGATGGATGGATGTACCTCGATGGAGGCTCCTTTGTCATCTCTCACAGGGAATGTCTCTGGGGTGCTGAGGTTCCCTAAAAAGGGACACTGATCCCAGTAATGCTGTTATTTCCATCGTGTGTGCTTATAAATCCCAAATTTTGCTACTCTGAGCCTGTTGTGCTGGACATCACCCCAATATCCACACTGATGAAATATCACATTGCCAGAATATCCCTCGCTGCCAGAATATCCACTCTGCACGCAGACGGTGGGTATTTACATTTTAATAATGAGGCCAATTATTTTTTCCATTAGGAAAAGACTAATTTAGGACCTAAATATGTGTCTGTAGTGTGTTGTGTGCAGACAGATTTTTAGCATGTTTCTGACTGTTGTAATGTAGCAACCTCTAATTCAAATAGGCTGTGGGTAAGATGAAAGAAGTATTGGAAATCTAATATTTTGAATGTTGTCAGGAGCGAAGTCTTGCAGAGGCTACTCAGTGTGGCTTGAAAAAGCCCATTATTCACCAAAGTGATAACAGTATCTGGGGTTTAATTAATATTGGTGATTTTTTTGATGTGTATGGACTCCATTCTCAGCAGAGTAAAGATGTAGCAGCAAACAAAGCCTGGGGTCCTTAGGTCAGGGACGGTCACTATGGAGCTGATATCAGTTACAGAACAGACAGGAACAGATTTCGTTTATCTGACACTGAGCATTGTGCTGCAAAAGTTGGCAGTGCTAATAATTAGAGATGGGAGTGCTGGCTAAAGGAGCCCTGCTTAGCCTGTAATCAATCTTTCCCCCAAAAAAAGAAAGCAAGCAAGCGAGAGAAAACGAGGCAGTGCACACCTGCGAGGGTGCAGGGCACTTGAAAGGGCCGGGGAAAGTAAGATCCCATCTTGGGCAAACACTGGGTGCTTTCTGTGCTGAGGTCAAGCTGCAGCTCTGAATGTGTGAGGGAAAACAATCCAACCACCTCTCCGGGTTCCTGCACAGCTCCCTGTTGTTACGGAGGGTGGGGCTGGGGGATTCTCACTCAACTGCACACCGAGGCTGCTCAGCTCTGTGCTGGGGCAGCCACAGGAGCCAGAGACATCACCCGGGCAGACCTCAGTGTTGTCAGGGCTGAGTCCTTAGGGAAGGGGAAGGAGTCCTTCTTGCCAGAATCCATCTCTCTGGGAGGTGGATGAGCACCACACCCACCCTGCTTCCCAGTCCCTGTGGCCCTGCCCAGCTCACCTGTGTGCTGAACACTCATGGGAACATGGAATTCCAGACTGCTTTGGGCTTTTTCCAACCACATTCTTTTCATACAGGTAATATAGAAATTAAACAGATAGTACAAAAATTAAAGATAGGCTACAGAAGCACAGATGCTTATTTGCAAAGTCCCTTAAGCTGCTAAGAAAGCAGTACATGCAAAAGGCTTTCCGCTTCCCAAGCTTCAGCTGTAAGAGTTCGGTGTGTCACAGAGTGTCTTGAACATTCCCTGAGAGAATAATTATTTTTGGAAGACCTGCATCGATCCAGTGTAACTTTGCAGCAGCATGCTCTGCTCAGCAGGTGTCCTCTGCACTCTCTTCCATGTCTTCAGGAAAGAAAACAGACAGAAAACTCAATAAACCAACTGCTTGCCCATTGATCATATTTTGATTCAGAAAATTCAGCAGGCAGCACGGTGCTGAATTATTAAGTACACCCCCTCACACAGGGGGCCTGTTCTTTGGGGTGCTCCCCAGAAGGACAAAGCCATCCTTGTCACTTCAGAGACCAGGGAGTTTCATCAGCTGATGAGGAGAACTCCTGCCAGGAAAACAAGTGGTAATGTGTGTCAGAATTCAAGATAACTGTATGGGAAAGGAGGAAAGTGTGTAATGGAGGAAAGGATGTAAAAAAATCCCCCAAGTGTTTCAAGAGCCACGTACCTGCAGTGGCAAAGCAGGTGACAAGAGAAAGGAGAAATGCTTCCACATTGAGGCAGCACTTGCACAGGACTTTGAATTCTGTGGCCACACCAGTAATGATCAGATTGGTCTTTTTGGTTTTATTTCTGTGGAGAAAAGGTTAAAGGAAAAGGAACGGGAACAAAACTTTCTGTTTGTTCTGAAGAAGGTGCCGTTTGGGGCTCGGTGGGGACGTGGCCAGAGGAGAGCGTTGCCTTTCCCGCTGGTTCCTCCCCCGACAGTCGCTGTCAGGGGTGGGCCAGGGCAGATGAACCCACAGGGCTGTCACAGCTCAGCACGACAAGGGTGTAACACCCCTGTGTCCTGGAGCTTTTCACCTCAGGGAGGTGGTGGAGAGACCTTGAGTGTGTGGGTGTCATCACTTGGGTGTTCCAGAGCGCTCCCCAGATGGGAGCAGTTAATGATGACACAGCCAAGGGACAGTGATCGGTGGCCACTTGCAGAAACCACAGGAGGCTGGGATGTGAAGGGCTGAGCAAAGCACTGGAGATGGTGGGAGAGCTGGGCCCTGTCCCGCTCCTGTGCCCCATCCCTGAGCCAATGCTGCCTCTAGAGCACACAGAGGAGCATCGACCACGTGCAGACTTAAACAATATGGGCTTTGTGATCCACCGAGCTGTTTCTGCCCAAGTGGAACCTCCTCGGAGCACCGTGATTTCATTTTCGCTTTCGGAATCGGCTTTTCCTGGCACGGCTGGGCCTGGCGAGTGTTTGTCAGGCTTTGCTTTTGTTTAAAACAATCGAGAAAAGTCATTATGATGTTTCTGGTCAGCTTAATCCACGCAGAACACGTGAGCCCGATGTGTTTATGTTTTCTGCTCTGTGCGTTTCGTCGGCCCCTTTTACAGCTTTCAGCAGGACACGGCGCGTTCCTGGCAGCTCATGTTCTGACATGGTGTTACCCAGCAGGGGAGAAATAAAGGGAGGATGTTTAGGTTAATGTGGTTTAATAAAAGATCTGGTTTTACGTCTGGAAAAGGCATAGAGAAGAGTCTTTATGCCGGTGTTGATGGTGAGGGATCTGTTAGTTGCTGGACTCAGTAACAGGTTTTGGGTA
>JAYRBT010000056.1:4182461-4236826 GCA_036023395.1 Myiotriccus ornatus | reverse complement strand
AGCATTATGATTCTCATGAGACAGGCTTGTAACCTGCTACTTAGTGCTCTACAAGGCTGTTTTCTGGGTAATGGGATGAATATCCAACCTTGGCACAAGTTCCAGACTTACCTCTTCCATGTGGTTGGTTTGGTGTTCTCCTGTTGTGGAGAGTAAGTTCTTCTGTAATTCCTAGTCCTGCACAGAAACATAGGGAGAACTGGGAACAGAGTCAGCAGGCCACGAGAGGCTCAGAGATTTTATACTGGAATCATTTTTGGCACAGCTTTCAAAGAAACCCTCACCTGGTTCTGTCGCTGGTGAGAGCACGACTGACCCCACGCTCTCCTGCACCTCTGCTCTGTCCTTCTATTCATTCTCTCCTTTTTTTGTGTCTCACTCTTCCTCCCTCCACGGGCCCAGCCTCTGTGATTAAGTCTGCAGCTCTCCTGCTGTTTTTAATAGGCCTGTAGACCTGACCATCTGATGAGAACCAAACTGCACAGCGTGCTCCTGAATACTTTCACTGGAATCTCCTAATGCAGGGTATTAATCATTACTGTCAAACCATTCAGGCCCTAAATGTGTCCACCCAGTATAAAATTATACTAAACAGGAGGCGAAAAAGGACTTGGCCCATATTAAAACCAGACATTAGACAGTCCCCTGACTTCTCAGGCACGATGGCCGAGGGCACTGTCCAGTTTGACAAACAATGGTGTATATTCAGCGTGGGCTGCTCGTGATTGATGCTCATAAAGGTGCCAGAAAATAAGCATAATGAGTTAAAGGAAATACAGAAAGGCGTGGCTTCATCGTGCATTTACTAACCCAAATTCCTGGGAAATGCTTTCCTTGTTTCTGTAGCTCGGGTGCATCTGCCTTGGTGATCTGAATAAGTGTTTGTGCAGTTGGGTCTTCTTTTGCTGCAATTAGAAAGCAGGAATTGCTAAATCAGTTGCTGTCATACTGAGTTATTGTACAGACAGAGCCCGGGGATTTCTTGCTTTGGTGTCTCACTTGAATTTGATCCTGGGAAGTGCAGAGCACAGCATGGTGGGAAAGCATGGGGTTACTCAGCAAGGCTCGGGAAAGGTAAGGCTGTTTCTCTGTTAGCTGTGAATTAGCCATGCATGTTTTAAACCATATTTGTCCCTGCTACTCCTAAGCTGCCAGGGAATGCAGCCCCTTATATGAGAATACGCCGTTTTTCTTTTTTTTTCCCCCTAAAAAGCTGTTTCTAATTCTCTTCTGTAAGAATGCCTTTATTCTTTGGAGTTGGCAATAAAAGTTAATCGAGTGTAAAATAAAAGTTACATAAGGTGAGTGGTAAAACTTTATTATTACTGATGTTGGGTTTATTGATGACTCCATTTGGTGTTATGAGCCATGGCATCCCACCAAGCCCACTGCATGTTCCTGCCAGCCCCTGACAGGCCGAGCTCCGCCGGCGCCCGCGGCGCTGCTCCACGTGGGGACGGACTGGCACCCTCAGATGTGCCTGGCCTGGCCTGAGGAATTTATAGGGAAAGCTCTCCAGCCACCAGTTACGATGTTCTTAGGTAAATGCAGGGTGTTTTACAGCCACATGAGAGGAACTGCGGGTTGTTCCAGCAAGGCCGGTGCTCCCTGCGTTCCCCGAGTGACAGCGCGGTGACGGGGCGGGCAGGGATGGGGCAGCCAGACTGCTCCCGCTGCCAGGGGCTCCTCTCCCTCCCCAGGCAATTCTGCCAAGCCAACCCACGTGAGCAACTCGCCCACAGTGTTCTGATCAAGGATCCTGAGAGGGAGGGGTGAGGTGGGAGGGTCCCCAGTCCTGCTGCAGCACTTTGGTGCCAGACAGGAGGTTCCAGCTCTGGTTTTCACACAGTGTTCAGATGGTCTGCTCTCCTACTGCCCCATTAGAAGGACGTGTAAACTGGGTTTATATCTGTACACACTGCAGTGTGCAAACTGATTAAGTTATCTTCTTTTAAAATGTCATTAGCTGTGGTAATTGGTTTGAGTGACTAATATGATAATGTGATCATTAATGGTTGGTACATTTATTTCAGTATACTAATGATTTAAAGTTTTCTTTTTTTCCCCCATTAAGATGTGTCTTTGATAAATAAGGCTTAAAATATCAGGGTATTTGGCACTTCTGAAAATCTTGCCAAGTTTTTCTTTAATATTTTTTCCATTCGTTCTTCTAAAATCTGATTGGATCGACAAAGACAATTCAATTAATCAGCTGGTCCTGGAAAGTACAGTAACAGTGCAGCATTTCCTACCCTGACTTGCATTTCTGATTTACCACGTAGTGAAAAAAAAAAACCCACCCAAATCCTCCTAGAATTGTGGTGCAGCAGGTTAGTTGTCATTGATCTCAGCAAGAATGCTTGAACCTGCCAACTGTGTTACATGCTTGAAGTCTAGACAGAGATGTAGCAACCCCGCGTGTTCCAGCTGGATTTTGCTTTTGAAATTACGTAGAGAGTCCAGAAATGGGGCTGGAGGTCAGCGCTCAGGCACGAGGACTTCGCAGCTCTCCCGAAGAAGATCCGGTTTGTTTTCTTATCTGAGAGGGCCCAGCTGCCAAAATAATGAATTTATGTTGGAAATTAGAGCAGGGGCTTCTTTCCCCGTGTCCGTCATCTGCGGGTGGTGCCGCTGAGAGCCGCGTGTGCTGTCCCGGCGGCGTCAGTTGTGCAGTCCCAGCTCTCTGACGGTGGGGCCGTGTGAGAGGCGCAGGTTCCACAGAAGCTGCTCCAGGTGTCGGCTCAGTTGCAGCAGCTCAGGACTGTGGGATCTGAGCCACCATCGATGCAGTTCAGATACACCCACTAGTTCTTTCTCAGGGACAGGAGGAGAGGGAACGGCCTCAGGCTGTGACAGGGGAGGGGCAGGTGGGACATCAGGAGGAATTTTCTCCCTGGAAAGGGTGGTCAGACCCTGGCAGGGGCTGCCCAGGGAGGTTTGGAGTGCCCAGCCCTGGAGGTGTCCCAGGAAGGCCTGGCCGTGGCACTCAGTGCCCTGGGCTGGGGACAAGGTGGGCATCGGGCACAGGTTGGACCTGATGGGCTGGGAGGGCTTTTCCAATTTAAACAGTTCTGTGACTACTTGATTTTCCCAGTTTAAAGTACACGTGGTTGCTGGTTCCAGCTCTGTGTCTCTTGTCAGCTATTTTTTGGTCATCTCTCGTGCTCTGAAGAGGACAACTGGTGTGTCCTAAAGGCCGTGGGTTGCTCTGGTGTCTGTGCTGCTGTAGCCTGTTGCCATAACTGTATTATTAGTTTTGTCCAGCCTACAGGAAAAAGTGATACTGTAGCTGGCATCCCAGTGTTAGGTCATATTAAAACCATCTGTAACAAATCTTTATTTGCAGTTACTTTGGAGTTCAGATTTCAGCTTCTACTCCACCTGTCATCAGTGTTTATCCTCATAAACTTTCACAGCTTCTTTTATTCTGGTTCTTTTTTTTCCCTTGTGAGAGACCTTTTCAGGATTTTTGGCAGTCTCGTGCTTACTTTGCCTGGCAGAATTTCACTCTCCATGATTTAGAAGAGATGCAGGTTTCATGAATCTACGATATCTTTAGAACAGAATATTTTTAATGTAATTTCCAAGAAAAAACAGCCCTGCTGCTAGTTATGATTTCCATAAAAAATAGGGAAATAAAACTTGCAGCAGAAGCTTTTGTTTGGATGTGGGTAAATACCTCTGTTCACTCCAAATAGCTGAGTAAAGAGGATTTTAACAAATTTTAGAGGTGGATTCATTCAGATATATTTAATTTAACGAGGAAGATTATAGCCCGTGGTGGGCTCGGTGCTGAGGGAGAAGCAGAGGCAGCTCCAGCTCACGCAAGGCTGGTGTGCTGGACGAGACAGGAGATGGTTTTTCACCCATTCAGACTTTGCTTTGTTACTGTCTCAGTACCAGTGCCAGTTCAGAAGGGCTGTCTCTTTTACTGATGCTGTTGACTGAGGTCAAGTTCGGGTTCATTTGTGGGAAGTTCAGCTCACGGAAGGTTGTACCTGGCTGTGTTTCCTATCAGGCATCATCATCTTGGAGGCGTTGTCTTCCTGGAAAATACCAGAGATGGGTTGTTCAGAGGTGAGCAGTGGCTCTGGGGCTTTGATTTCAGTGTCTTGCTTGAGCAAAGGGAGGCAGCTGGTTCCTGCCTTTGATAGTCCCCCGCTCTCTGCACGCTCTGCCTGCAGCCTCAGGGGTGCTGTGGCAGGTTTGCCACATCAAACAGGTCACAGCACTGAAACAGCAAATGTATAAACTCACCAGAATTAGCAACTTTAGCAGTTTGTTAATTAGGAGGTCTGTTTTCATGACTGGTTGGTATAGATAAACCTTTGTGGACTGGGGCCCAAGATAAAGGTTTTAAACCTGTTTTTCCCAAATTTATGGTTTTTAATCAACCTCTTTGCTCTTCCAAGCATGCATTTTTAAACATCAGTCATTTCTGACTGTGCTTCACGCTGCCAGATTGCTGTGGTGAGCAGGGATGGACACGCCAAAGCAAACAGACATTCTACTGTATTGGAAGAGTCACAGTTTCAATAATTCTCTATAAAATGTGTTTTCCACTGCGATATCTCTGGTGCTGTCTCAAGTGGGGTCTGGGGAACAGTAAATACGCACATGTTTTCCCTCAGAGTTTCCAGAGCTGCCCAGTGAAGTAAAGCCAGTCACTAAATTCCTGCAGCAAAGCGTGGCGGAGTCTCAAAGGAAATAGGACAGTCTTTGGCCACTGGGGCTTTTACCACATTCTCAGTAGTCTTGTAAACCCTCCCTGAGTCAGGTGGTTGATTTGGGGATCACACAAGATCAGATGAAATGAGTGAACCCCTGGAAAGAAAGCAAAACAAACGTCACTATTCTAGAGACAATTGCTGTGGCAATGGCTGCTGATCACCATCATTGAGGTTATTATGGCACACACTTGTGGAAATGATTTCTCAATGGTGACAAGTTGCGGCCAGAGGAAGAGGATGGTGCTCCAGGACTGGTCTGCCCAGTGCCTGGAGCTCGTGTCCTCCCCCTGGCCTCTCCTCCATCCCTCACTAGGGCAAGGAAGGAAACACGTGAATCTCGAGTGCAAGATTCCCTCCAACCCCTCATAGCAGCAGTGGGTTTTCCACCTTGAGACATGTTTTATTTCCTCGTGCATTGCTGGATTTGATATTTTCATTATTCTTTCTTTTGTGACACTTTCTGCCTCTTATCCCACAAATCAAGTGTCCAAGCCCTCAGAATGTCCAAATTCAGCTGATCTGGACTCTCCTCATTTTACATGATTGGCACAGCAGAACCTCATCCTTAGGCCAGATAGAAATGTTTTTTGGTTGGACCTGCTGTTTAACATGAGTGGAATGAAGCAGAAGAGCATGTTGTTAAAGGCATGGCTGGGTAAATAGCACTGAGCTGAGCTCAACAGTCTGTGCAGAGCTATTGGGAGAGATAAGAGCCTTCCAAAAACCTGACAGGAGAGCAGTGGGGCTCGGAACACAGAGCAGGCAGGTCGCTCACAAGATGTGCAGGGCACTGGGGTTTGATAACAGAAATGCCATCTGCAGTCGGTGGGAATTCTGACCAGGTATCCTTCATCCCAGCCAGACACACGCAGCAGGCTGGAATCCCACCGGCTGCAAAATCAGGGGAGTTAAAGGAGGTGTGGAGGTACAAAAACACAAGCAGTTGTGGGTGATGGTGAACGTGGCTGCCCTTGGTGGTGCAGATTTTGATCAGTTCAGGAGCCTCAGCCCCACGATGCCTGACTGGGATTTTGCTCTCCCACGGGAGTCACACGTGTCCAACTGGCAAAGACAAAAAATAGCACAAAATGCTGTTTAAAATGTAAATGAAACTGTTTGCGTTTACACGGATTTCTGGGAAGTATTTTAAGGTCTGTCAAGTCTCTAAGCAGTTTGGCTCAGCTGTGGCACTCGAAGGGAAGGTGTGTGCAGTTCCCTGACACGCGGCAGAACGAAGCAGCTTCCCAGGAAAGCTGGAATTTCCAGCTCGGTTTGCCGTCAAGCAAAATATGAACAGGCATATTTTGGGTGTTTAAGCGGAGCTCTAGAGCTTCTCCTGTCACCACTCCATCTGTGCTGGCTTTCTTCAGATGTATAAATAAATGCACACATGCATTCTATGTTTAAGATAATTGCTGGTTTCTGCCTTCTGCGAGTTGTTTTGTTGTTTAACGATTGTGTTTGGGGTGAGAGGGAAGAGGCAGGGGGGCTGCTGCAGCCATAAAGTGGACAGAAAACAAGCTTCATCTTTGTAGCTCAGAAGAGTGCATTATGGATGTTTTTAATCTCTTTGACCTTGTGGCAGAGAGGAGGGAAGTGAAGAAATTGTGACAAACACCAGCGCTTTAATGCCAGGTTCGTTACTGCCTGGAGTGCCCTAAGGGTTAATGTAACAGTTTTAAGTCCTTCAATCACACCCACCCCCAACTACAGAACACTTCCAAATAATCCCTTTATAATAGACCCTTTTCCACAGATTGTATCTAACCCGTGCATTAATGGGGCCCATTGGTGTCAAGCGTTTCAACAAATCCGGGCCAGCCGAGGCTCTGGGAGCCCCTCTTCCACCACAGACGTTAATGATCTTTTGCCCCTCTGACTTCGCTCCCCTGCTGCAGGGACAAAATTAAACTACTGCGGATGGCAAAATAGTTATTTGCTGCCCAGGCAATTACATACTTCCAAAACTCTCCATCACGGAAGGCCAGATGGACTTTATAGAAACCAGACCCGGGCCGCAGTTTTAATTATCATAGTCCTGTCAGAAATGAGTGAAATTCTGAATGACCGCATGAAACGAACCAAAAGCCTTACACATGGATTTTTTCCTCAATAAAATTTTATGGCTTCTTAAAGAAACAGCATTCATATATTTTACGAGGCCTAATCATTCACTAATGCCTATATTAGTGCACCTGTGGCACTCGGCCCCGTGGAAATTACAGCACCGGCCTCAGCCCTGCTCTTGTGTTCTCTTGTGTTACTGCAAACCCCTTGTCCAAAACGCAGCACATGGTCCAGGGATAAGCTGGGCTCGTTTTCCTGAGCTACAAGTCCTTCTAATAAGGTAAAGAGATTTATGGACCCTTATCTGCCGAAGTTTTTGTGTCACTGTGTGAGTAGGGCTTGTATGAATAAAATGACCCTTCATAATACACTATTCTTGAAATGTATCCTGCCAATAGGCAGTGCCTTATTGAAGGGATTGGGTGTGTGGTGTTCCTCTGTTGATTCAGAGAAGGAATCCCCACTGATTCTTTCCACCTCCAATAGTAGCACTTACAGAGCAACTGCTGGGAGCAGTTTGCAGCTGTTTCCAAAGATGACCAAGTAACAACCTTTTGTTATCCATCTGCTCATCCCTACTCACAAACCCTCCATTTCCAGTTCAAGCCCCACTGACCAGCACAGGATCTCCAGGCGTTTGGGGCAGGTATTTGTCTAACCTGTATTTACAGGCAGAGGCTCTGTGAGCTCTTGTTGGTTGTTGTCCTGCACATCACTCCTGGCTGTTCGTGTCCTAATGCCTGAACCAAATGCTTTTACATCCCATCCCTCAGTCTCCTCGAGGTGGAACAACTCCAGTTCTCCCAGTTTTCCACACAGGGTGTTGGGTGACTCCAGTTTGTGCCTCTTCCTTAGGGATGTTGCCCCGTCGGCCGCTGTGCCAGCACTGTGGAGGATGAAGCTGCTTCATCCCTCCCAGGGGCTCTGGTCCCTTTGTGTACCCCCGTGGGATGTTATTCCACAGGGAAGGTCTGCCAGGGCAGGTCGGAGCAGCTCGTGGCAGCAGGGAGGTGGCACCCAGGAATTTGTCTCCTCTGGCTGTGCAACTCAAATTTGCTAATGAGGTCCCGCTCAGGCCGTGCTGACAGCCCCAGAACATACTGGGTGTGTTACTGCAGCACGCTGGAGTGAAGTCAGCTTCCCTCCCGAAGCTTTCTCATTACTTCATGCACTTGGCAGCTGCTCACAGGCTGGCCGAGCTCAGCCAAAATAAGAACCGATGGAGAAACATGGAAAAGACTATTTAGCATTTCCAAACATTCTTCCTGGGGAGATGGCTGGGGGGAGGAGGAGCTGCTCTGTCTGTGTGTTTGCTCTCTGCGGTGCTGTCAGACGTGGGCAGCCCTGTCGGGAGGATGAGGAGGGCAGGGGCTCTGCGGGGCTCGTGTGTTGTCTCTCCCAGCCGGGCTGAGCCCCATCCTGGCACTGCCCTGGGCAGCTCCTCAGATACAAAGTGTGCCTGTACTGAGTGTATCGGCTCCAAAAGGGGCTAGTAGTAAACTGAGAATATTTGGATAAACTTGCCGGCCCTCAGGACTAGAAAAGGACTTTTGTTCACGTGAAGAAAAAGGCTGTTCCATTTCCATAGGATGGCTGGATCCTGTCCAGTAAAAACTGAGCTTGAAGTATAAAAAATGATCAGGAGTGTCAAACGAAGGATCTTTTACTTGAGGTCAGATATTTATTTTTATTTATTAGCGTGTGAGATCTACATCTATGGCCCAGCTTTGGTCTGAAGCAGAGTCTCTGGTAGGAACACGGTCCGTCACAAAGAGCGTGTTGTGCCGAGGGATGGGGGTGCTCTGGGGGCATCGCCCTGTGCTCTGGGTTTTCCTGACTTGCTTTTCTGTCTCCTTGATTCCAGGTGGCAGGGACAGTGTACCAGGGTGAAGCTCTTCCCTTTAGCACCATGTTCTGTATCTTCTGTGGAGCTCCGAGCAAGGCCTGGGGTAGAGGTGTGGGGGTAGAGTGGTTTGTACACACCTGAGCGTCACTGGATGTGTTTTCTAAACGTCCTTTCCTTTGCAAAGTGGTTTGCAAACGTTTCTGTGTTATTTGCAGACAGTGAGAAGTGCTGGCAGAGCCTCTGCTCCAGTTCACTCTGTCCCCAGTCCACCAGTGACCGTGAACTGGTGCTGGGCATCAGGAGGCAGAGCAGGACAGGGCGTAGCTTGGTCCTGTCTTTGCCCACTTTTGGGATGTTAACGCTGACAGAAGAGAGAGTGGGGTGCAGGGAGGGAGCAGTTAGGGGCAGAAGAGGTAGATTTGTTAATCAAAGCAGAGGAGAAGAGAATGAGAGAGCTGGAGCCGTCGGAGCTCACTCCCAGCTGCAGCCAATGGGTTATTGAGTCCATGAGCCTGCTCAGGAATTTTTTTTTGTGCTATTCTTCAGCATGAAACGTCAAAGACATATTTGGTGCAAATGTTTTCCTAAGATTTATTTTTATCTAATCGCTTATGAAAGTTTTACTGACTTTAAAGACCAGATTTGCTCACCACCCGTAAACCACGTTTTTCTGCTTTAATTAAACCATTTTTTGGCCATGAGGTTTTGTTCACACACTGACAACATCAATATAAATATATCTCTGCCAGAGTAATTAATAAAAGCAGGCAGCTCAAGGGGGAAAGCATATGGGTCGTATCATCTTCAGGGACTCGACTATTGTATAGTTCTTCCAAAAAAAGTTAAGAATCGCCCCCAATTAAAATGTTATGTGGCTTATGTATGTTCAGATTTAATTTGGTATAATTGAATTTATGTTCATCCTTAGAGAACTCCCGGGGCTGCCAGATACAGGCAGGAATCATTTATACCGTGGAAATACCGCCCTTAGATTGTTTTAAAGGCTGCAGGATTAGAGCACAGTAAACTGTTTCAGCAGCATTTCAAGGCTTGAGCAGTTGCTTCAATTTACGTGTATTTGTGAAGGGAATGAAGACAATAATGTTCTCACCATGTTTCATTTGTTTTGCACTCTGAAGCGCTCCTAAAAATGTGATAATTTCTACTTAGCATTAAATTAATAGTTTTTATTACGGTTGCAAGGAATTTGTGAAGTCCTGTGTTCTGTAATTGAGGATTTTTAACTTCAAAATAAGAAGAAAGCTGTCACCAAATAAAAAGTGTTTCCATCTGTTAATGAGGAAGATTCTGAGATTATTATCAGGTGAACCTTCTAAATACCTGAAGTCTGATTTTTTTCTCCAAGAGTGTTTGCTTTGAAGAGACGAAACCACCCTCACATTTAGTGTGACTGAGAGTTGTCTGGAGAAAATGATCATAGATTGATTTGGGATGGAAGGGACCTTGAAGGTCATCAAGTTCCAACCCCCAAACACCATTTTCTGTGCTGCTCATCTACTAAATATAAAGCCCCAAGCCTCCTTTTCCAGACCTTTGCCCTTGTCTCCTGTCTCTGAGTGCCACAAGCAGATTCCCTGCAGGTTTCCTGGGGGAAGGTGGGTGTTGCAGGAGTTGCTGCTTTCCTGCAATAATTGTGGTGCTGGAATCCCAACAGTGAGCAAACTCTGTACAAGGAGCAAACGTCCTCCCTGTCAGACACAGGAACAGAGCGACCACGGAGGGAGGAGAGTTCCCTTTTCCTGCCCAGGGAATGCTGATGTATAAAGCAAATATTTGTCGTCCTCAGCTCCATCTTTGGATCAGAATCTGGCTTTCTGATGGGTGAGAAAACTGCTCTAAAGGCAGATGCTGTTATGTTTTTTTGTCCCTTCCACTTGACTTCAGAACAGCCCAACACAGAGAGAGCAGAGGTCTCCTTCGGGTTAGGAGGTGGGTCAGAGGGCAGAGTGCTGGCTGTGGGTGCTCGGTGCTGTGTGTCAGGCTGGGCACAGGTGTCCACGGAAGATAAGGAATTCTGGGGGTTATCAGCATCTCCCTAACTCAAACCTGACTCGCTCGGGCAATGTGACATATCTGGTATGTGGGATCATGTATTGTTTTGAGACCTGCTGTCAGGGAACCAGATGTGCTGGAACTGCCTCAGTAAAATAACCCGAGCAGAGGCATCAGAGCCCCTTTCACTTGACCCTCTCCTGCGGCTCCATCCGAGCTGTTTCCTCAACACCACTGCTCTGCTGAGCTGTCTTTTGACCCAGAGATAGCTTAAGATCCAAGCTGGAGATTTTGAAATGTTTGTTTCTCAGCATATTCAAAGGGCAGATTTATCATTAGAATCAATTCCCTGGAATATATAATTTCATAAGTAGGTGAATTGGCCTGGGGGAAAGTTCACCCTGGCAGCACTTGGGACTGTGCAATTTACCCTTGCTCTTCCTTATGGCTGAGACTTCAGTTTGTGATCTCAGACAAGATACTGGTTTGGTTTGAGCTGCAGAGGGGTCAGATCACTGAGCTGGAGGAGGAAATAATTTAATCTCAATCTCTCTCTCATTGTCATAATTCTGAAAGGAGAACAAGGGCTGGCTGGAAGGTTTGTGAGCCTCTTCTGGGTGTCACATTGTGCAACTGGCAGGAAATTGTTGGTTCGGAGGCTTTGGTGGAAAACAAGCACCCCAGAATTCCTTCTAAAGTTCGAGTCACTGTGTTAGGGGGGGAAATAATTATATTCACTGTGTAAATCTGAGGGCAGAATACTCTGGTCATTTTTGTTCTGTGTGTCTGTTGAGTGCGATTGTTGCCAACCTGTGGGTGGCTGTCAGGGGAACTTCCCTCTGTAAAACTCTTTTAGATCTTCGGGTAAGAAGCAACTCCCAAACCTTCTGTTCCGTAGGAACAAACCACTCAGGGAAAATGTGCACCCTGGTGTCCCCAGTTCTCATTTCAGTGATGCTCAGATTGAAGATGAGCTGTGTGTAAGAGTCACGAACTGAAGTTCTTGTGCAAGATTTAGGTCATGTGAACAGCCCTGATCTCCCTGGGGAGGCATGCCAGCCTGGGAGCAGATTCCCCAGAAGCTGGAAGTGCTCTGAGGATCTGCTTTCCTGGCCTTGCTCTCGTTCTGCAGCTGATACCCCTGTGCTGCAAGGCAAAGGCTCAGGATGAGCTCCACTGCCCACTAAGCCCCAAGCAGAGGGGAGGCTCTACCTGCAGAACAGCTCCCCCAGCCCAGGTCCCTCCTGTCCCTCCAGCAGCCCAAGGCAAGGGGAGCAGCTGATTGTTGACCCTGCCCTGCCCACAGTGCCTGAGCATCCCCCTGGACCCCAAATTCCCGACCTCACAGAGAGGGTTGGCCCTGCCTTTGTGCTGGGAAGGCCTCTTGCCATCCTCTTGGATTATATTTATCAAATCAATCAGTAGGCAGCTCTTGGGCAGGATGTAGCTCAGCAGGGTGGGAGCCTGGGGAACACACAGGCCTCAGCACCTCGTTTTTGCACCTTCTTTTGGCCGTGTTTTCGGTAAATCTCGCTCTGAAGAGATCACAGATCTCAGCTCTCTGAGAGGTGAGCAGAACGCTGTTGGTGCACCAAGAGAGAATGTCTCTGGCCTGGTGAGAGGTGGCTGCTTTGTTTTCCGAGCTCCTCAGAGAGGGGGCTGCTGTTCCTGTTCTCGATCGGCTGCGTCGTTCGGGAGGGAAACCTCGAATATCCTCTCGTTCTTTGTCTCAGTGCCAGCCCGGTTCACAAACTCATCTATTTCACACCTCCTAAAGAGCACGAGCACGGCGTGCAGAGCAGTGCAGAGCAGCTGCCGTCCCCGGTTCTGAGCAGAGGGGTTGCAGGGACTCTGCTTCCCCGTCCCAGCGCGGCCCTTTGGGGGGGTTTCCTGTGTAAATGGAGCCGAGGTGCAGCTGTGCTCGCACTGGGGGAGGGCACAGCCCTGCTGGGCTCCGGGGCTGCTTTTTGTTGTGCTTTTTGGTTTGTTTTTTTTTTCTTTTTTTTTAAAAATCTCTGCTCTGAAAGTGTCAGGTCACGGGTAAAGCCGTGCACCCTTTGGGCCTGTAAATTCGAGGTATGTAGAGTGAATCTGTGGAGAAGTGCACAGCACCACGTGAGTGTTCCGAGACTGCTGGATGGCCATTATCCACCCTGGCAGGGAAAGTGAGAAGGGATAATCATACTCTGTATTAGGCTGGTACATTTAGTGCTAGGATAGCATGATACCTGTCTGTCTTAGGACTTGCCCTGCCGCTCTGAACCACACTCCTGGCAGCGTTTCTGATGGAGCTTCTGTTCCTCCCGTGGTTGTATCTCACTGTCGTGTGGTGGTACCTGTCAGTCATGACCAAGCTGAGCCTCGTTTGAGCAGCACCTCAGGCAGGGTGCACAAGCTCTGGGTGAAGACAGAATTGAGATCAACACACTGGCTGTCATTGTTTTAATCCCTTGGAACAGCGCTGGAAGCTCAGAACCTCTTGCTGCTGCTCCATCTCCCTAATGAAGTGAAATGTTCTGAAGCTCCAAATCCTCCCCTGCCTGCCGTAGCCTCTGTCTTTTGTTTATCAGATGAAAATTTCTCTCAAGTTCTCTTTTATTTCTCATCTATTAAGCTTTTAGAACTTCACAATTACAATTTTTTGGAATGAGCTAAAGTGCTGTAGAACACAAAAGTGGGATGTCCTGAACTCTTTCAAGGAGGAGGAAAACTTCAAAGTTTTAGTGTGTGTGTATATTACAAAGAACTGGAAATCCCTTTCTTGACTCGTGTGTACAGTATCTGAGGCAGCCCTGGGATTTGATTCGAGCATAATTTTTTATGGTTTACTGTTTAATTTAAATCAGTGTGGTATGAATTACGTTACTGGTGAAAAATGAGCTTTTGTTGAGATAAATGCCTGCCATCAGCTTGGAAGCTGTCTCCTGTTTTGACATCTTTACTTTGTGCTTTTCTGCGTGGTGATTAGATGTTGCTGTGCAAGTTTAGCTGATTGCCCTCAGAGAGGGTGAGAGTGGGAGAGAAAAACGAGGGGGTGGGATTGGTTTCATGCGTCGACAGGAATCGGCATTGGCAGCACCTTTTGTGACATCCTGTGTTATTCAGGGTGTCTTCTGGGTAGAAAAACTACACCTCCAAACCAGGAATATGAGGAGTTATAGGTAGGGGAGGGAAAGCAGAGGCAGTGTGGATTTTTCCCAAGAGTTCTTCACTTCTCCCCTTTGCCCCGTTGCACAGAACTCGCTCTGCCCTGTATCAGTGTGGTGCCTCTCTGCTGTGGGGAGCTGGAGATGCTTTCCTGGACATCACAGTTAACGTGTGTAAATGTAAATTTAATGTAAAGGGGGTCCTGTATGGTTACTGCTGCTGGTGGTTCCTCCTGCTGGGGTTTGTATTTATGGTCAGGTCTGATTTACCTTCAGCTGGAGCGAATCTGTCATGCCTGAGGGACACAGCAATGACACTGCAGGTTGGCAGATTGTTTTGTCCTGATGCAAGGCTGGCACATGAGAAATACTCGCTGGCTGATCTGTGCTGGTGTGTGAGAGAAGAGCAGTTTGCAGTGGGCAGCCCTTCAAAAGGCTCTGCTGGATTCGAATGCACTCAAGAAATCTAACCTCGCTTACAAAGCTAGTGTGAGTGGTCCAGACTCCTCTGCTTGGAACCTGAACAAGGAGTTTTGGTAGAAAACAGACCTTTTCATGTGATTTCTCGTGTGCTTTAGATGTGGTGGAAAAAAAAGAATGAGAAGGTTATTTTTCCGTGACAGAAGTATGTCCCAGTAACAGCCTTCCCTGCAGCTTGCTCATGGTTTCCCTCCAGATCCTCCACAAAGCCAGATGATACAGGAGCCCAAGAGCAGGCTCGGAAACGCACACACCAGTGGAAAATTCCCACTCCAGACGTGTGGCTTGGGCAGGAGTGAAAGTTCAAAAACATTCATCCTTTTAAAAACCTGAATGGGTCTCTCTCCCTTTGGCTGCAGCAGCACTTTGCCTCCCACGAGCCAGCACTGACTCCGGGCTTGGCAGAGCCACCAAACCTGGCAGTGCCCCCAAACCCGGCAGTGCCCCCAAACCCAGCAGTGTCCCCAAACCCAGCAGTGTCACCAGGCTCAGCAGTGCCACCAAACCCAGCAGTGCCCCCAAACCCAGCAGTGCCCCCAAACCCAGCAGTGCCCCCAAACCCAGCAGCCCTGGGCAGTCTGTGCCTGGCATTGCCAACCCCGTTGGCCCCAGTGCAGTCCAGCTGAGTTGCCTCACGTTCATGGTTCTCCCGCCTCTGGCTCAGTTTAGGTGAGGAGGGAACCTGCTTGTTTGACAGTGGGAAAACCATAAAGGTTTCTTTTCCTCTCCTCTGAGCTTTCTGCAGTGTTTGGATACTATGGGCTTTTGTCCCAGGGCCGGTGGGTTCTGTGTTCTGCTGGAAATCTGAAGGTCCTGCTTGCAGAGAGGACAAGATGTGAATGATGAGGAGACTCCTGAGGACGGGAGGCTGTTCACAGAGCCAGACAGATGAACTAAGTTCTCTGATTCTGCAGCCATTTACCAGCCCTTAGGACTTGAACCCTGGGCCCCCTGCCCTGCCTGTGTCCCCTGGGGGCTCGGGCTGAAGACGAGGGTCTGACCATCTCACAGGGTGGTGGCGAGAGCTCTGCTGCCCACTCCTCGTTGAAAGCACAGGCAGGGGCTTTCAGGGAATGGCCTTTTCTCTCCTTGTCTGGTGGTTTTGGGGCTGGGAACTGGCTTTTTTGGACAAGAAGTTTACTGTACATAACTCAAAGGAGCTCTCCCTGAGTACACTTAGGGCTTTTCCTGTGGCCCTGAGCTGGGGCAGCAGACGAGTTGGGTTTGGCTCAGCTGCTCTTCCCATCGCTTTCCAGTGCTATGACCTGTTTTTGTCTGACACGTTTCTCATTAACTCTTTGTCAAATCACCAGGAAGCCTGCTTAATTGCGGGCAGAGTGCTGAATTTATGAGCTCATCTAGGCTTCATGTCTACACATTGACAGAGGTGTTTCTCTGGATGGAGTCTTTTTCTCTTCATTTCGTGGCAAGAATGGACTTTCTGTTTCAGTTACTTCTGAAAGTCATAAATTGCAGCAGTCCCTCCCTCCCCTTTATTTAAAAGAAACACAACAAAACTTCATGGCAACAGTTTATTGCTCTAAATCAGCTCGTGGGTCATTAAAGCAAAAAGGGGGGAGAAAAAAAAAGGGAAAAATCTCCAACTCCTGCCAAATAAAATGCGCACATCAGCCAAGCTGTCAGAGGCAGATCCTGCGACCATGGGATGAGAAGGTTTATTACACTTTGGGCTTCTGGGGAGGGATGTTATAGCAACAGGACGCTGGGTCACTGATGGCAAACTCCTGGTTGCTCCGTTTCTTCATGCACACTAGGAATCCATTAAGCGAACTGACGACAGATCCGCAGGCATTCCAGCCCCTCGGCACACCTCTGCCGGGGCCAGGCCTTGGACGCTGCCCATTAAAACGTGAAAGAAACAACCCAGCAGAGAGCCCACAAATTAGAGGAGCAGGAAACCTCAAATGATGTGCAAAAAAAATTGTAAACGTTCAAGCGAATTTTTCCATAACTTCTGCTCCATAACTCAGCATTTCTGATGTTAATAAATTATGGAACGGAGCCTTTGCGAGATCAATGAGGCTTTTGGATCCAAATCCCGAGCGCTGCACAGCAGACGGCAGATGAAGCTGCAAAGTGAGTCCTGGAACATGACAACGATTTCCTTTTGGCTGGATAGGGATGAGTCTGAACCACAACCACAGCCGGCGTTCTGGCTCGGGATCCCAAATCCCTGTCTCTGCAGTGGGCCAGTTAAACCCCTGTAATCCCAGGGAACATGAAGGTGCGTTTGTTTGGAGCAGATAGCCTGGAGAGGAGGAGGAGGGGGCTTTGGAGCAGAGAGGAGAGGGTGTTCTGTGGAAACACAGGGAACGACTCCACGAGACAAAGTCATGGCACTGTTACCGGCAGGGCAGAGTTGGGGGCTTGGGAGTTCTTAGATGAACTGTTGGATTGGCAGACAAAAGTCCTGGGAGGTGCTGTGGGTGAATAAATAAAGACTGAACTCACCATCTGAAGCAGAGGGAGAAAAGATGAACTTAGTTTTTGGCATATTCACCCAAAAAAAAAAAAAAAAAGTGTGGAGAAATCCGTGATGGGGAGGGTGGGATCAAATGAAAGAGGGGTCGGGGGCAGATGAGGCAGAGGAAGTGCTCCCACAGTAATTAGCTCTCTGAGCCCTCAGGCCACAGTCCAGATGAGAGCTTGCTTTTCCAGCACATCCCAAGTGCACATGGCTGTCCCTGCCCGCCCGGGGTTTAACGGGGGGACAAGGTAAAAGGGACAAAATGTGTTCCTGCAGGGAGCCCAGCTCCGTGGGGAAGGGATGCTGTGCCTCAGATCCGAGGAGATCAGGGGGGTGAAGAGCACTGCCCCCAGACTGACTGGAATATCAGCACGTGCTGGTTATGGACTAGCAAAACCGGTGCCAATTCCTAAGTAGAAATTTATTTTATTTTTTTTTTCTCCTCTCCCATATCTCCACACCTCTTTTCCCCTCTCCTCTCCCTCTGACAACTTCTTTTAATGTCTGAGCCAAATTACCCACTGGAGAGACCTCTCCACCGCCTCCCTGGTGCAGAGCCAGCCTGAGCACAGAGCACAAGCAGAACTGCAACTGTTCCATTTCAGCTCCACCAGGTCACAGTCCTGCTAATTGCACGTGATCTTCTCTTTGGTTTTTTCCTCCTGTGTCATCTCTTTTTTTGCTGTTGGTGGTAAATACCTGATGTCAGCCTTTACCTGTCCAGGGAACAGGGATATCTGTGAGTGGATGGGCTTATGATTAAAGCTGCTGCTAATTCCTGGGTAGGGATGGCCTTAGTTCTGGTCTTAGCTGGGAACAACCAGCTTTACTAGAGCTGGAGAGGAGTGTTGTGGTGAGTGCAGCCCCACTCCAGTAGCTGTGTGGAGCTGAGGTTTCCAGCTGTTCACTGCAGGGTGAATCCCTCTGTGCTTCCATCTGGGACCTTCAATTTACCCTCAGCCAACACTCATCTCCCTTTTTTCTCTCCACCTGCCCTTCTTTGGAGCATCAGTTGTCTCTTGGTGCTGCTCACACTTCTGCTAAACACAGAAAAATGAGTTTTCCAGGAGCTTTCCAGAAGCATTTTCAGACTGAAAATCTCTTTTTTTTTTTTTTTAATTACTGACAATGACTTGTAAGCAGTTGGTTTGCAGAATTTCGCCAGAGGAAATTTCTGATTTCCTTCTGGTCTCAGCTGGAAGAAGATGTGGTAAAAGGTTTCAGTTTGTTTTTCCGGAGTTTTTTAAGGTGGGAGGAAGAGACACTTCAGAATATTATTCTGTGTGTGCACACATTTGACAGAGGAAAAAATAGATACTGCAGATGGGGATTGGTGATGGCTTTTGGATTTCTCAGGCGTTTTTAAACTGTGAAATAACCTTGACCCAGAACATCAGCCAAGAGTGTGAGCGTGTGAACTTGATCTTTAATTAGAGGTGTTGGCCACGAAGAGCTGAGCTCACCCTGGAGCACCCTTTGCTCAGGGACTGGTCCTGCAGCACTTTGGGACCAGCTGATCACCCCCTTTATTTTGTTTTCGGAGGGGCCTTATTGATACCAGCAGAGGCATCACATTTGATGAGGGGTGGTGTTTGCAGAGTCCCCTCCAGTGCCACTGCCGGGCCTCGGGTCGTGGTGCTGGCTTCTATTTGTGGAGTACAGTGAGTGTGTGTGAAAAATAGGAGCTGGAGTTCTCAGGGTTTCGTGCAACCTCTTTTTTTCTCGTTTTGATCTGTCAGTTTTCACACCCCCGGCTTGGGTTTATTCCCCCGCGCAGATAAAACCACAGTTTCAGGTGATTTCGAGCCACGGCAGAACCTCCCCCTGAAGCAGAGCTGGCCCTGAAGCCTGAGCAGGGCCCTGCAAAGTGAATTTGAGCCAGATTCTGAGCTTTCCTTGAGCTATCTGCCCATGGCAAGGGGTAGGAACTAGATGATCCCGGAGGTCCCTTCCCCACCCAGACCCGTCTGTGATTCTGCAATCTGAGTGTCCTCATCAGGCAATTCCAGAAGATGAAAGAGGGTGTCTGTAGGATACAGCTGTGATATAAAACAGCCTATCTGTGTAGTCCTGGAGTTTTCCACGTTGTGTTCCCAGGGTGACTGAGCATCACCAGTTGCTGCCATATAAATTAATGGCAATGGAAGGTTTGTGGGCTGCTGTTTACCAAAACCTTGGAAAACTGTTGAGTGGCTTCAGACCAGCTGAGCATCGATGATTCATCTCATTCTGGTTTCCAGACAATATCCCTGGAAGTTTTTATCACTTTCTGATTAGGTGTGTCCCCACTCCTGCCCCTCGAGGTGCTGGTTTGGCTGGTCCACTTAATTTGGGGTCAGTAAGACCAAGAGAAGCACTTTAATCTCAACAGCTTTAGTCAGCCTCGATGTTCCTGGAGTTCCCTGAGATAAAACAGAAGTTATGGTCATTTTAGCTTGAATTAGTAGAGTCTTTCAACCCATGTTACAAACACTGTTTTGTTGTTTTGGTTTTTTTTTGCAAAGCCAAAACAACCTCAGTGACCTTGAGTGTTCCCAGGCAGGGGATGCAGACACTGAGCACACACAGGTTGTTTCCTGCCCCAGTTCTGTCCCAAACGCTCGTCTGGGGAGGAAATGCAGGGTTTCAGTGCCTCTCAGTGCCATGTTTGATTAGGAAGGAAGAAGGCAAACAGTGATGGTGGCAAAGGGTTAGTGCAGGAGGCGAGGGACCAGGGAATGTGTGCTGGGCCCAGTGCAGGGAATGGGAGCTTTCCTGGTGATGCTGTGGCAGGTCCTGCAGTCCTGAGAGTTTAGGGCTGGGATTGAGAGTCTCAGCTGGCAACAGCCCCCAGAGATTTCTCAGCCCAGCCTTAGACTCGACTTGTTGCTGTCATCGCTGTGTTTTAATTTTTCCTTTCCTTTGCTTTCCCACCTTTTCTTTTTTTTTTCCTCTGTCTTGAAATAGATGGGAAAGTATTATCGTATCCCATGAGATTCTGAGAGAATTAATTGCTAGTAAGACCATGTTAAGAGCTTTTGATGACTGAAGTAATTTGCACTGACACAGGGTCTGGTCGGGGTGGAGGGAAATCTAAGTCGAAGGAAACAAGGAGTTTCTGTAACAAGGAGGCCCACTTAGGAGCAGGACAGGGTTTTGCCATGCTTGGGCTCAAAGGCCTTTTCCTTGTTTTCAGGGTGTCCTGGGTAATTTTTTAAGGGTGCTTTTTTATGTGAGTTGCGAACTGGATCATCCCAAACATCAGCTGGGAATGCTGAGCATCTCCTCTGGTTCTGGTTCTAAACTTCACTGTCTTAAGAGGGAAGAAGTCTCTTCCTGTTCAGCCACACAGCCGTGGTCAGTGAATGTCTCATGCTGTACTTTGATAAATGAAAATGTAATTTGGTAAAGCATTTTTTTAGAACACCATTTCCCAGGGCTGTGGAAAGTGACCTGTTTTGAAAGTTTGTGGAAACATTTGTAATTAAAAATGGTCCTGCATGAAAGGATAAAATAGAGAAGGTGAAGATGGAGCAGTTTAAGGACCTTGTCATTAAAATCAGTACAGTTTGGAGGAGTTACCTGCTTTGGTTCCTTGAACCGTGTGGAGACCAGAGCTGTGTGTTTGTCTCCAGCTGTGGTCCTGATCCTGTTACTCATGGACCACTCTGATGTGTGTCCTTAGAGGTTGTGCCAACAGGGAATTTCAGATTATGCCTGAGAGCTGCTTTTACTCTTGCCATCTCTCTATTAACCATATGTTCTGATGCAGTGTTCTCTTTTCTATTTCCTGTTTAGAGTCCTGCCTTGCAAACAGTTTTCCCTCCTTTCCTCTCTCCAGAGCTGCCGTTTGGTACCAGCTGACCTGTGCCTTTCTCCTGTTCTCCTGCAGATTGCTGACGACCTGGGAAGTGAGAAGTTCTGCGTGGATGCTGGCCAGGGTGGGGCTGGGAACTGGCTGAAGTACATCCGTGTGTCCTGTTCCTGCGATGAGCAGAACCTGGCTGTGTGCCACGTCAACGAGCAGGTAACGACCCCGCAGGGGCTGCCTGCCCACCCCTCCCCGGGGGCTGGGGGGCTTGGCCAGAGCGGGCTGTGGAGTGGCAGCACTGGATGGAGCCGGCCAAGGGACTGATCTGCTCAGCAGCTCCACTGCTGTGTCCCTGGGAGTTGTGATCTTCCAGTCCCCCACTCTGGTGGTGAAGCAGGTGATGTGAAGCACGGGTGATGGTGACAGAACACAGTGAGATGGCTGGAAACCAGCGTTGGTGGTTCGTGGCCAGGGGAACTGTGGACAGGGATGGGTGGGGAGCACAATTCCAGGCTGGAAACTCAGTCATTGTCTGCCTTTAGGAGGAAGGTGAGAGTGGGAGGTGGTTTGGGAGTCTGCTGAGGAGGAGGGCAAGTGAAACCCTCGTAGGCAGGTGACAGCAGTGCTGGTAGAGCAGTCCCTGGGCAGGGGGGTGAGTGAGGGGTGTTACATGGAATTAATAGGATTTTGATGAGGTTTGCTAATGTTTGCAAAGTTCTTTGAAGTTTAAGCCCAAAAAATGGATTCAAGGTGAGCAATCCACATGGGGAGTTTCACAAACCCCCACTGAAGTACAAATCAAATACAAGTTACTGTTTCAGACCTAACTTAGATGAGAAATACTGTCCTACTGCTGTTACCTGTCAGCAAACAGGAGGCAGATTTGGATCTGTGAAGGACTTTTAAGGATGTTATCAGCTGCTCTGGGCTTTCATCAAACTCAGTGAATTCATAATTCCCAAGTGGCCAAGGTGCCTTTTGAATATAACCCCTCACAATATGAGAGTATTTGAATTCTTAAAGTCTCAAAATAAAATTTCTAGTGAAGTGATTGACAGCAGAATCTGGACTGTTGAATGATCCCCCAGTTACAGATTATAATGTATTTAAAATGTATTTCTAGTTAGAAAGAGATTAATTGAGACATTTCATTAACTATTTTTCAATTGTGAAGCCAATTTTCACAGGAAGAATAATGTTAGCCCGTTTTCTTTATATTTGTTCATGCTGAATAGGTATTTGAAAAGAATAGAAGATCCTTGATTGCCTGAGATAATTGTGATTCTGAAGGAGGACTGGAAAAAATGGTAGAAAAATGATATGATGTACTAAATGTGTCTGGAAAATGTTTTATTTTTTCCTGTTGCTACTGCTGCCTTCATGAGGCAAATAGTTGAGCAGTTCAGGAGTCTGTAATACTAAACAGAATCTGTGTATTAAGGCTGAGCTGGCTTCCAGGGTGATAGCCACAGCTTTTATTTGGGATGCAGATGCTGGGGGGAAAGAGGAGTACCAGGGGATGGAGATCATCGGGGCTCTGTTTCATAAGCTGGTGTGAGCTGTGTGTGCATTGCAGGGGTTTTGTGTGCGCCTGACACACGTGGCCAGTGCCTCCACTCAGGATTCCCGGGCACATAATCCACTGCCTTAAAGAAGAGGAAACACAGAGCAATGTGGCTCAGCTGAAACAAAGGGGAGGCGATTCCAAAGGAGGAAAACATGGGAACAAAGGTGGAACGTGCAGCCCCGTTGTGGCTGTGCGTGCACAAGGCCAAACTTGTCCCTGTCCGCTCCTCCCGGCTGCGGTGGGAGAGCAGGAGGTACAAACCCTCCCCGACTGCTGTGCTTAATTATTTGTGAGATGAGGACGTAAAGAACCGTTTTTCGGCTGGTTTTGGGTTCTTGGGCTCCTCTGCTGCAGCCGATGCCTTTGGTGGGGGGGTTGATCTTTAGGTAAATACAGCAGCTCTTTTCTCCCCTCTCTGGTGCCCTTTTCCCCCCAGACGTGTGGCTGTGACGCAGCTCAGATAAATCACAGCTGTACCAGCAGGTAAACGGGGTGGTTCCTGTGGAGGGTCCTAGTTAGGGAGGTGGTTCTGGGATGGGCTTTTCTCACCCGCCGTGTTTCGTGTCCGTCCCTTGCCCTGGCACTGGGGATGGCGGGACGTCCCCGTGTTGTCCCTGCGCTCCGGCTGCTCCCGAACGCTTTTCCGCAGCGGAAAAGATGCCCAGCTCTGATGCCGTGGTGCTGGGCTCTGAGCGAGATCAGCCTTGGAGTGAGGTTGTTGTGGTTCTGCAGCACCGATGTCTCGGTGTTTGGACCAAATTGCTCGGTTTTATCTGCAAACTGCTACGGGCAGAGCCAGCTTTCTGCTGCCCGAGCTCACAGCCACAGCAGCAGCTGCACAGCAGATCCAGGTGTCAGCCCAGACTGCAAAAGGATTCCTCTGGCTTATTTTGGCTTATTTTTACCTTCCTTTTTTTTTCTACTTTCCTTTGTTTTTTTCTCTCTTCAGTTCCCCCAGAATAATTTTGATAAAAATCAAGAAATTGAGTATTTTCAGTCATCTGTGAGAGCACTACCAAGCCCTAGCTATCCTGTTAACTATTTAGTGTTAAATTAAACTGACAATTAGAAGAGTTGCCTATTCTGTGGTGAGAACTAAGAAATTATCATGTTTGGAACTTTTCTATAAACAACCATAATTGATTTATGAATGTAAATCTTTTGCTGGTTTAGTAAATCTGATCTTTTTCGGTGCACAGCAAATATAAAAGGAAAGAAAACACAGCAGTGGTTTTAATGAATCCAGACCATCAGTAACACTATTGCAAGATGAAGTTAATTATTATAATGAAATGTTTGATGAAATTAATGTGACTCCAGCAGAATCCAGCTTTCCCCTGATCATTAATGAAGCTTGTCCTATATTTCTGGAAAGATTGCAGCAGACGTTTTTAAATACAAGGAGCTACTTTGTTCTGAGAACAAACAGGAGAGGAAAAGGAGCTAAAGGGTGACACAGGGGCAGTGTCAGCCTTTGGCAGGGTAATTCTGAAGGATTTTTCAGTGAAAAATTTGTGACTGTATCTATGAACTAGATGGATCTTTTAGACCATGGTTTGTGTTTCAGTGCTGGTTTGGGTTTGGGTTACCAGCTGCAAGAGAAATGTCTGTTAATAGCAATTTTATTTTTTTCTTTTTTCTCTTAGCTTGGATCATCCCGAGTCCTGTTTTTCTGACTCAGCCCTGAGCTCTGGGCTCACTCCTAGGCTGCCCTTTGCCTTTTTTCCAGGCAGTTTTCCCATTAAGCTCAAAGTGGTTTGGTCCTGGGAAAAGCTTTTCTTGTTGGACAAGCAGTTGAAGTGCAAATGAAAAAGATAATGAGAAAACGGTGAATTTTATACAACTTTTGGTTTGCAGTGGAATTCATGGAAATTAACTCTCCAACCACTGTGGAGCAGGGCAGTGGGATCTCTCAGGACTGTGTTCACCTGGGCACGGGGGAGTGTCTTGCTGTCAGCCTGGTGCTGCTCGGGGGTTCCCACCCGAGGGTCTCTCAGCTGCTTTTGGCACCAGGTCCCTCTTTGGGGCTCCAAGCTGGGTGGGGACAGAGGTGTCTGCCGTGGAAGAACTGTTTGCAAACCAGCAGGAAACAGTGATGGAATTACACTAAGGATTCTGGCAAGCGCAGGGATGGGTTTCTGTGCACTTTGGGACGTCTTATCAATGGCAAGCAGTTGGATTTCGTTTCTCATCCCAAACATTTGTCTTTGTGGCCATGTCGCTGCTTGGAAACTCTCGCTGAGAGATCCCCGGCCTGCCCTGCCGGGCAGTGCTGCGTGTGGGCGCACAGGGGCCGAGATTTCGGGGAGTTAGCGAGTGGAGTTGTGGGGAGGCGCAGGGCGTGCTGAGGAGGGGATGGGGGAGGCAGCCGGGGACGGGGAACAGCCGGTGCGGGCCGGGATGTAAGAGCTGTACCGGAGCTCCCGTAAGGGCCGCCCCGCAACGCGCGGGGGCCGCGACACCCGGGTCGTGGGGGCGGTTGTGTCTCCGTCCGCCCCGGGCAGCGCTTGGAGCTGCTGCAGAGACACGGCCCGGCTGCCCTTCCCTCCCCTCCCCTTCCTTTCCCCTTCCCTGCCCTCCCTGCGACCGGGCCCGTCCGCCGGCACCGGAGGAGCGGAGCGGCCGAAGGGACAGGAGCGACAGGTCAGGCGGCCCCCGCCCCGGCCATCCCCGTCCATCCCCGGCCATCCCCGGCCAGCCCGGCCCGGCCCGCTCGCAGTGCCCGGGACCGGCCCCGAGGGACCGGCGGGGACCCCGCGGGGGGACCGGGAGCGGGGCCGGGAGCGGGGCCGGGAACGGGCGGCGTCTGCCACCTGCTGGGGCGGGCGGGGGCATCGCTCCCGGCCCCGATCCCAGTCCCCTCCCGCTCCCTCTCTCGCTCCCCATCTCGGTCCCGCTGCCGGTACCGGCAGCTGCCGGGAGCGCGCCCCGCCGGCGACTTTTCCTCGCTCTGTCCCGGGGAGAGGTGGGAATGCCGGTGCGCCGGCGGGAGAGCCCTCGCCATCCCCTGGCGGAGCGGGATGGGGGCAGCGGGAGGGGCGGCGGAGCGGGCGCGTTATCCCGGAGCGGTGCCCGCGGGATGGAGAACGGCAGCGCTCGTGGAGCGGCGGGAGCACGTGTGTGACCCTGCAGGGACTGGCGGATCGCGGGCCCTGCTGGTGCTCGGTGTAGCGCGGGCGGATCTGTCGGGAGTGTCCCGAACTCGGTGTGGAGGGCAAGTTCCGAGCTCCGCTGACTGCGCTCCCCGGTCCCCGCCGCTCCGAGCGCAGGCTCTGGGAGCGATGGATGCCCCGTGTCCCTGCAGCTCCCTGGAATCGCATCCATACCCGGGACAGGGGGGACAATTCGGGAGCAGCCCGGGCACCTCTTGCTCCCGCCGGGCTCGGGGCCACCCTTGTGCCAGGGCCTCGCACTCCGTGGGAGGGGAGGGGACTCTGGGAAGGAAAAACCATCGTGTTGGCACAGTTACTGCAGCCCAGGCAGGACTTCAGGAGTTTTGTGTCTTTCTTCTCTATAAACACAGGCTGGCAGAGACTGAGTGGCAGTGAGTTTAGGAACTCGTTCTGGGTAAACTGTAGTTGTTATCCTGAAAAAACAATTTCTTACATTGCTGTTGAAGGCAGTGCTAAGGAAACTTGGCACTAATAATTGCTATCAGGTGAATTCTATTGGTATTGTGTTAGAAGAGGACAGGGTCCAGGGTACCCTAAAAATCTGGGAAACGTGGAAGACACCAAATCTCCTCAGCACAAGAGGGACATGGAGCTCCTGGAGCAGGTCCAGTGGAGGCTGTGAGGAGGATTAAGGGTCTGGAGCATCTCTCTTACAGCTAATCCAATATCAGCCAGTCTTCTTTCCCAGGAATTCCTGCCATTTTGTCGGTAGGAATGAGGCCATTGGAGTCCACTCATGTGTGACCCACCTGTCACTGGACCTACGGCCCTGGTTTCTGTGGGGTTTGGGGGTAGAACGGTAAAGTTCAGCATGTGGCATGTCTAAAAACATACACTGTGTTAGTGCAGTGTTACATTTCACTGCACCTTGGATGAAGGAGTTTTCTTTCTCACTGGAATATTTCCTAAGCATCCTTGGAGTTGCAGAATTCATTTTGGTTCAGGAAACCTGTGTGAAGCTTTCTGTGAAGAAGTGATAATTCAGCTCTAATCATCAGGCCAATTTCAGCTCAGGGAGCAGAGACTTAAACATGTCGGTTCCATCAGTTTAACCTTCCCTTCGCTGTAACAAACACACTGAGCTTAGAGGAGGGGGGGAAACAATGGAAAGATTTTGTGTGATTTGAAGGAGAGAGGCTGTTACCCAAAATATTTCCCTATTGTCCGAGCCCTGTGAAGTGCTGACACCCATAGAGTCAAATAAAGGCAGAAAAACGAGCTCTCAGCAGCAACCATCCCAAATCAAGAGACAGCCTCCCCTGTGAGCTGGAATAATTTGAGTTATTGGTTAAAATGTAAAATGCAAGTCTTTGCATATTTAACATGTCTCTCAATTTTTGTTTCTGATTCCCAGATCTATTATAAAGTTATTAAAGAAATTGAGCCAGGAGAAGAGCTCTTGGTGTGTTTGAAGGAAGGTGGTTATTCCCTTGGGAACATGGCGCCCAGCATGGAAGGTAAGGCCTCCATAGGACCTTTTGCAGCTCTCTCCAGCACACCCAGGAATGCTGAGAACCTCAGTGAGTGCTGAGCTGGGACAAAACCTGATCCAGCACCTCCCCCTTCTGTCGCTGTTGGGATTTTATGCTCATTTTCGCTCTTTCCCTGGTGAGAGAGACTGTCTAAGTCCACGATAGTGAGTTTTTATTAAATTCAGGACGTGCAGCAGACTAATTTTCCCCTTCCCTGTGAGGAACATTGTGATTTTGAATGTGATTGGAGGTGCCTTTTCCATCCCCAGGGTCACCATGTTTCTTTAGGTGTAACAAAAATGGGCCCAACCTTTCCCAGGCTTTGGAGTACCTGGAAAAGGGGGATCCAGGCAGAGGGTGGAAGAGTCATCCCTAGAATTATTATTGCTGGGATATCAACACCTCACCTGCTGTTGCACAGTCGACTAATTTCTATAAATATATTCTCATTTACCAGTTGTGTTTAAACTATTAGCTGGAAATACTGTTCTGTACAATTAATGACTGAAATTTGAGTTCTCTCACCTGGGCATGTCACAGTGCACTGATTTTCTCTTACCTGGATATGACTATAATTTCAGATTCAAATTCGCAGTGAAATCCTTTGAGAGTGTGCATAGGATATGCACAGTTAGTTTCAAATATTTCTGGAAAACAGGATAGTTTGAGGATTTGTGCTGCTGGAAGCTCGTTTGCTGAAGGGCTGGGGGTGAAATGTGGTAGCTGCTGCCTCACTCATGTTAAATTTGGGATTTTTTTTTTTTTACTGTTCCCTCCTCCCCCCTTCTCCCTGAAAAGTTAATCATTTTCTCGAGGCCGACACACAGAGATGAATAATTTGTATGCCCTTTTTTTTGGTGTCAGGGAGAAATCAGGATGAAAACTCACCGCTGTTCTGCATTTCAGTTTCTCACAGGCTTTTATGTGAGCAGGCAAAAAGTGCTCCTTGTTTTCCATCTCTGCCATTATGGAACATTTATCTGTATCTTCCTGGTAACATCTAGTGCTTTTGCCGCATAATTGCTGTCAAATTATACCAGGCCAACATTAAATATTTGACTCCTTAATACTTTTTACTTTCAGCAGGGCTATCTTCCTGCTGCCTCGCAGCCCCAGTTCGCTTCGGAATTAACGGGAAAGAAAATGCAAAATTGTTCCACACAAAGATAATTATCATAAAAATCTTTTCTCCCAACCCCAGCCAAACACAGCAGACCCCTTATCACTGCAGGAATTTTGAGTAGGGCACTTGAACTCCTTTGAGATTCGAGTCTGGTAGATTAGCATGTAGATGCCACATAATTGTGTTCCCCTTGGTTTCTCTGAAAGCTATTAGGCACTGATTTATTTTTCTGTTACATTCCTGCTTTGTCCTGAGTGTTACTGATGGAACTTCAGATAGGCACATATAACCACAGATTTGACAAACAAGACACAGAGAACAGGCAGCAATTTCTGTGTAAGTGGGTTGTTCTTTTCTTTTCAGCCCCTTCTCCCTGTCAGACACCAAAGCAGTTACCTTTCTGAAGGGCAGTATTTTCTATTTTCATTTGTGATGCTTAAAGAAAGGGGAAAACTTTAATGAGAACTTGTTTTGAAGGGCAACCTTTTTATTTTTGGTACTTAGAGAAGGAAAAAAGAAACCCTTTAATGAACCTGAAGTCTGCAAACTGGGTGTCTCATAGAGACACAGAATGGATACCAGGTCCCAGCTCAGCCCCGAGCCTCTGGGGTGATTTAGGTTTCAGTTTTCGGGGGGGATGGTCTGGCCCTTAGTCTGCAGGTCAGCTCCTTTCCCTGCAGGGTATTTATTATGAAGTCTGGTCTTTAACCTGCTAAAATTCAGGGGTGGGAATGCCACGGGAATGGGTGTTGGATATGGATATATGAGCATAGAATTATGGAATGGTTTGGGTTGAAGGGACCTTAAAGATCACCCAGTTCCACCCCCTGCCATGGGCAGAGACACCTTCCACCAGCCCAGGTTGCTCCAAGCCCCGTCCAGCCTGGCCTGGGACACTTCCAGGGATGGGGCAGCCACAGCTTCTCTGGGCAACCTGTGCCAGGGCCTCCCACCCTCAGCTGCTGTACCAGCCCATCAGTTCTTCTCTCCTGAACCTGTCTGAGCATCCAAATGGTATTTACAGCCGGTGGCAACATGGATAACATGTGGCAACAAGGTTTTTTGTCCTATTTTTGCCCGTTCTCTAGTTCTTCTTTCAATGCAGATTTCTTTTTCCAAACCCAAATATTCTGAAGCACATGTACTGCTTTTCCTGTCCTCCATCTTTTCTACCTGAGTTTTGCTTGATCCTCTTATGCTGTGTGTGATTCAGGTGATCTGGCAAAGGGTAAGGGGAATTAGAAGAGAAATCTCTTCTCTAAATTATTATTGAGGCTATTAATGTTTTTCATCTACTTACCTACTCTGTGATCTCACAGAAAGGACAAAACTGTGTGGTGACATAAAACACATGAGGTACATATTGATACTTTTCTGCAAAATGCCAGTAAAGGGAAATTCTCTAAGGAGCAGAGCAGGGCCTGACCCACTTCATGGTGAGGCTGCTGATAACAATTTCAGAGAATATAATCTGTCAAAATCAGCAGAAATGGGAAAGATTAGGTATTTTCTTCCCTTACGTCTCCTTTTTTCAGTCAAAATTCCCCTTCCTCCCCAAAGGAAAATGTTGACCCACTGGACTTCATTTCTTTTTAACATCCCTCTTTCCTGCAGTTCAGGAAATCCTGCTGCATCCCTGTGGATGCTGTAGGATTGTTCATGCCTTGTGTGGATGGGTCTGGCTGCTGGGATTCCCAGCGAGGCTGCACTGGCCGTGCCTTGGTGATACTTTCTTTTTCAGCTGTGTTTGACTTTTCCCATGTCAATACTTTCTGTGTAGGTGTGCAAAGTGTTGGGTTTCCTCTGCCCACGTTGCTGCTGTAGCAGCTTCTGGGACCTTGTCTCGCTCAGTTTTAGACTCAGACTGTATGGAGAGAAAGGGAGATGGGAGCTGAGTGCAGGTGGGTGATCCCTGGGTGCGACACTGCCCGTGCTTCTACTCCTGTCACACTTACAGAAAAATTAACCTTGATTTATATAGAACACCATTCCAGGCCTTAAAGCTCAGCCTAAGTGGTTGCAACTGTGCAAAATTTGGGGTAAGCAACTGCAGGGGGGACTTCAAAGCAAGGGTTTGCTCAGAAGCTGCAGATTTTGGGTATGGGTCCTGGCCACAGAGCAGCCCCAAAAACAGAGTGTGGCTGCTTAGCACCCTGAGAGCAGGGGATGGATCAGCTCCATCCCAGCATCGGCCTTGGGCTGCATCCCTCAGCGTGTTCCCACTCTTCCCTTTGAGCTGATGCACTTACCACAAGCTTTCCTTTTGAGAGTCAAGTGATCAGAAAAAGGGAGCGCAGCTTAACAGGCAGCAGAGCCGCGGAGGACGAGGGTAGAGGACAGGGAAATGCAGCACCAGTGACTCAGTGGGGGCTGGAAAGCTTCTGTTTCAGGGTGGAGAAACCCGGAGCTATCCTGACTCCCTCGCAGAGGTTGTTCTCCTGGAAAATTTACAGCTCAGAGCTGATTGTTTGGCTTGGCACCATGGTCAGGATGCTGCCTTGTAAACTTAATAATAGCTGCCCTCTTTTTAATTTGTTTGACCTTGACTACAGTAATTTATTATGTGCATTAGAACTTTTTTTTTTTTTTAAGAAGAAAAAGCAAAGAGCACAACAACAAAGCCTTTGGCTCCCTGTTCTTCCTTCCATGGTGCTCTGGGTTTGGACTCCTCAGGCTGATGATGCCCTGAGCTCTTGCAGTTGTGAGGGATGAGTTGAGAGGAGAACATTAGACAGACAATTCTTAGAAAGGAGCTTCTCCAGGTCTGTGTTGTGGCAGTTTGCTTCTCCAGTATCTGTGTTTATATGAGTCTGGGTTGTTCCTTTTTTCCTGACAGCCCCTTTTGAGGAAAAACTCATTCATATTTTCAAAGACCCTCCTTGCAGGCAGCTCAGCAGTCAGGAACAACCCAGTGTTTTGTGTGTCTACCAATTCTTGTAGGTCTCTCTGTCTCTGCAGAGGCCAGGACACAAAGAAAACAAGATCTCCTCTGGTTGTGTGATCTACTTTTTTTTCTTAGTGCTTAAAGTGAAAGCAGCTGCTGGCACAGCCCCCCTTGGGTTCTCTCTCCCCATCACTTGCAGATTTGCTCTTTGTTTGTTTGTTTGCCTGTTGGATGCTCACAGAATTTTGCCTTCTCTTTAGTGCTGGGTAAAATAGCCCCGGCTGGTCGAACTTGCTGACCCAGGAGTGCAAACCCTGTGTGTGTGTTGCAGAGGAGCCCTCGTTCCGCTGCGAGGACTGCGATGAGCTCTTCCAGTCCAAGCTCGACCTGCGGCGGCACAAGAAGTTCGGCTGCAGCGCCGTCAGCTCCCTCTACGAGACCCTCAACGACGAGATCAAGCAGGAAGGTCTTGGAGATGGACAGGTCTATGAGTGCAAAGACTGTGAGAGGATGTTCCCCAATAAATACAGGTACCCAAAAAGTGCCAGACCCCCCCCGGCCTCCCCTCTCTGTTGTCCTTCACCGGCCTGTCCGAGAATGGAGACACGGGACCGAGGGGGGAGCTGGGCAGCTTGGGATGGCTGCAGGGATAAACCTTTCCTTTCTCATAGGCCTAAGCAATGTTCATTTGGGGATCCTGCAGTGGCAGTTAGCTGTTGGGCAGCATTTTATTTCACCTTGTTTTCGTAGACTGATGCTTTTCCTTACTTGTTGGGAGAGGCACCCACAGATTGTTGATGGGAGGTTTAAATGGTTGTTTTCTGGGTTCCCTGTGACTCCTTCAGGGCTGTGACAGAGCTTGAGAGACCTGTTTTTGGGATCTTTGCACCATCTGCTCTAGTTCTGAGGGAAAACAGTGGAATTAGTTCTGCCAGCATGTGTATGAAGGCTTTTAGTGAGTAACTCTTGGTCACTGGAGATCAGAGAGGTGTCCTTACCTGAGATCTCTTAGCACGGTCACGAGCTCCTGTTTGATCTTGCAGAAGCAATTAAAAGATTCTATTCCAATCAAATTTTTGGTTTTGTTTGGGTTCACCAAGCATTTTTGTAGTAGAAATGTGAGAAGGAAAAAAAGCAGATGGGATATTTTCTAGCTTACGGTTTACTTGCAACAATTATTCAGTTATTATTGTAATAAGGCGACTCTAAACAAGAATTAAACTTTTTTTAAAATAGGAAAAACCTTTTGGGCCACTGGGTTTCGACTGAAAATTTGCATCTTTTAAGCATAATGTGGTAGTAATCAAACACAGGTTTTAAGAGATCTTTGAGATGTTTGATTCATTGGCAAAGTGAGACACAAATGGTAAAACATTAGGGGCCAGCTTTAAAAAGTTGAGGGGCTTTTTTAATCATTTTGAGATTGCGTTTCTTTGCATCCTAAGCCTTTATAAAAGCCTTTATAAAATTCTATAAAACCTGAGTTTTCTCTGTTTACCGGAGGCTGAAGTTCTCACATACTCATTTCTTTTCAGATGAACAAACCCCCCGCACCACAAGGTTTGTTATAAACTGTGAGAACTGGCAATCCCCTGTCAGGCACTGCGTGAGCAGAGCAAAAACCTTGAGGTTAAAGCCAGTGTAAGGCCTGTTTCACTTCAGCTGAACGTTTAAAAACACGCGTTTGCCACTTTGAACTTAATTATATTGAGACTTTCAGACCTTTGATCTAGGTGAGTGAGGGAAAAAATCTATTTTAAGAAACTTAGAGAACAGTGAAATGTAAAGAGCATTCCCTGATGTATCTGCACCAAAAAGGGCTTGGCTGGGCTGTGGGAGGTGTAAAAGTTGGGAATAGATACTGTGATACCTGTCTGGGGTCCCTGTTAACCCAGCAGGGTGTTTTTATCCCTCACCTTGTGTCTCTACATTGGCCTCTTTCCATTAGATAATGAGAGTGCAAGTTCCTTATTTTTTTTTTAACCTGAAAAGACAAGGGGAACTTCCTTTAAATGTTTTAAATGTGTTTAATTTTACTAACAGTTCCAATTCTTTGATCCATTGGTGTTAGAAGTTCTCTCCTCTTTAGCTTCCAGCACTCTCTACTTTTCATGTTAACTTGGAAAATGCCCTTTTGAAATGTCTGTGTTGTATCCTCTTTGTAACCCCTGGTTATTCCTGGGGAGCTGGACTGGCACCATGGGCTCAGTGGGTTTGTTGCCTTTTTGACCATTAATTCCCAGTATTTGGGAATGTGTAATATAAAGTTGGTGTTTTTTTTTTTGATGGGGAAGAGAGAGTTGGCAGCATCCCCATTCAGCTGTTGGATTAGTGGGGCTGGAAGGGAATGTCCACATCCTTCTCTTCCCCATCAATCTGCCATGTTTAAGACCACTAAAACACACAATATACCCACTGAGTGTGCCTAGACGGTCTTAGAATTTTTCAGAAGTTAATACAGATCAAATCAAGAGTGCCACTGGGGACCTGAAATTGAGCATTTAGCAGCTGACTAAATAAATAAATGTTTTGCTAATCCCAGTAGGTACTTGCCTCTAAACAGTGTATTAGTTTGTCCATATTTGCTGTAAATAAACTCATAAATCACAGTTAAAAGGAGCGTATTTTTGGATGTATATATGAAAGGTTTATGTTACTTTGGATGTGTGGAAAATATGGTAGTTTTAAGAACCCCATTTCTTTAGCAAAATGAATATTGCTTCTTTAAAACGAGTGGATTGGCCGTTTAGAAGAGGCACGTCCATGAATATTAACTGTCTGGCTGGAGGAAGGGGAGGTTCTCCAAGGGAGCAGGAGTCTGCTGGCTGCAGAGGTTTGGATGGAGAGTGGCCAGACTGGCTGCAGCCCCCAAACCCACTCGTGATGAACCACCTTCCACCCCGTTGCCCACCCTCTCGGGGCACAGAGGTGTCCGTGCAGGGCAGCTGTGGGTGCAGTCACCCTTTATCTGGGCCTTTCAAAGGACACCAGGTGGGTGCCCTGCCCGAGGTCAGCCCTTCTGTCTTTCCCAGCCTGGAGCAGCACATGGTGATCCACACGGAGGAGAGGGAGTACAAGTGTGACCAGTGTCCCAAGGCTTTCAACTGGAAATCCAACCTGATTCGTCACCAAATGTCTCACGACAGTGGGAAACGGTTTGAATGTGAAAACTGTGTTAAGGTACAGTGAGGACACGGGGCACTGTGGGGGGGCTTCACCTGGGGAGGGCCCTGGGACCTCGGGGAGGGGGTGCAGGGGATGGGTGGTGCCTGCTGGCATCAGGCAGGGCAGTATGGGGAGCGGTGCCCCCGCTGTCCCCTCACAGGGAGAAGAGCTGTCCTCACTGTCCTGGGCATCCCACTGTGGGGGGTGGAGCTCAGCCCTACCCCAACCCTTTGGCCATTTCCCAGGTGCTGGGGTGGCAGATGTGGGTGAGCAAACACCTCTCAAACCACCAGCATCCCACGCTGAGGGAGGTGCCGCAGCCCGGCAGGGCACCCACGGCCCTAATCTGTGTCATGAGCCTCTGTGACCAAAAAAAAAAAAAGGCCCAGATTGTCAAGTTTTCCACGTGTAGTCTCTGCTCCTCCTGCTTGCCTTGCCCTGCTGACGGAGCTGTCCCTGCAGGTGTTTACGGACCCCAGCAACCTCCAGCGGCACATCCGCTCGCAGCACGTGGGGGCTCGAGCCCACGCCTGCCCCGACTGCGGCAAGACCTTCGCCACCTCCTCGGGCCTCAAGCAGCACAAGCACATCCACAGCACTGTCAAACCTTTCATATGTAAGTTGTCACGGCCATGGCAGGCTGGCGCTGGCTGTAATTGCGGGTATCCTGCGGGGCCCCCCAGCCCTCCTGTCCCCCGCTGTAATTTTAGAACTCGGAGCTCCAGATGAAATTCCTCTGCTGTGATTTCTCTTTTTTTTTTTTTCCTTTTCATTTTTTTTGTGTGCTCCCTGTTTTTTCAGTAAACATTCGTGGCAGTTTTTGACTTTCTTGACGAGTTAAGAGCTGAGTCTCTCAGTGGTCCCAGCGATGCCATTTTCTCGTATCTTTTCTTTCTCTCATCTTTTTTTGCCTTAGTAATTTTTGAATGTTCCTGTTGGTGACGTAGATAAATAGCTGACGTGGCCTGGTTGAAATGTTTTTTTGGGGATGCCTCAAATCCTGTAGCCACTGTAAAGAACTTGGAGTAGTCACAGAGACTGAGAAGGTGTTTTTTAAAAAGAGGGTTTTTTTTCTTTATTTACTGCATGTTTCATCTAGATAATGCTGGAAGCCAAATAAACAGCTGATTAACTGTGTCCTCAGTGCTCTCCTTAGTGGGATATTTCCAGAAGGGCATTTTCCTTGGAGAGTCGTCCATCTCATTCCTTGTCATTCCCAGGGTTGTATATTTTTTTAATTGACACAGCACCAATTGGGTTTGGCTAACTGAGCAGGAAGGTGATTGTGTCACAACAAAGCTCCAGGAACTTTAGGGATCACTTCCTGACACTTCAGAACACGTCGTTCAGGCACAGGCCGGGATCTGGGTTTGATTCCAGGCTTTGATGTTAGGGTAGGGAAGGCACTGAACCCACTCCTGCCTTTTTTCCCTGTTGCTGTAATGGGAACAGCATGCAGGAGTGTCCTGGGAGACCCGTTTCATTAACGTGTCCCGCAGTAATCAGCTGGTGTCAGCGGAGGAAGAAGAAATGCTCTTCTTGCTCATTTTGCTGCCATTTCTCATTGGGCGACGGGCACATGAAAGAGGTGATTTGACTCAAAATTGCTGCAGCAGATGAGGGATTTCTCCTCATAATCTCCTCACTCTCACCTCATCAGAATTAGGGGGTTGTCAGGCCAGATCAGTGTGTGAAACAACTGTACCTGTCAGTAAAGCTGGCAGGGAGGGAGAGAGGGAGGAGCATTAGTTGTCCCTGAGTTGTAGGACTGGGTGTCAGGAGAGCTCAGATTCGTGTCCTTGCCTGCCCAACTGCAAACAATATCCTTCCCCCTCTTTGTCTCCGTTTCCACGCTCACAAAGGGTGATAACAGCGCTTCTCCGGTGGAAGGAGCGGGTTCCTTCACCGCCATGTAGGATTTATTCCCATGATGAAAGAGGCACCAGATAATAAAAAGTTACAGAGTTTTGATGTGTAGGAAAGTTTGGGTGGGAATTTTGTCTCTTTACCCTGCCCTGCTCCTCCCACACCAGCAAAGTCTGTAGGTGAAAGGGGTCATAAAGATCCACGCTTTGAAAGGTTGGTATTTGCAGGTTGTTAAAGAAAACACTGATGTAGCTTTGTTTGGAAACTTAGGTTGGATAGACAGAAGAAATTCTTCCCTGGAGGGTGGGGAGGCCCTGGCACAGGTTGCCCAGAGAAGCTGTGGCTGCCCCATCCCTGGAAGTGTCCAAGGCCAGGTTGGATGGGGCTTGGAGCAACCTAGGCTGGTGGAAGGTGTCCCTGCCCATGACAGGGATGAGCTTTAAGGTGCCTTCCATCCCAAACCTTCTGGGATTCCATGATCATCTTTACTGAAAATTCCCCCAAAATTTGATCAGGAGTAGCACATCCCCTCAGATTTCTGTGGAGCTGCTTGTTGAGGCATTCCCTAGGATGGGATTTACCCCAGGGGAGAGGTGGTGGACTCCCTCAGCCGCCCCCTCGGCTGCTCTTGCCTGTTCTGGCTTCGGGGAAGGGGGAGCCGGGGTGGGGGAGGCCGGGGGAGCTCGTGGCGAGCCCGAGCCATTTCCTGGTAATTTCATATCGCTTTTGTTGTTGGTTCCTGTTGACGCTTTAGGTGAGGTCTGTCACAAATCCTACACGCAGTTCTCCAACCTGTGCCGCCACAAGCGGATGCACGCGGACTGCCGCACGCAGATCAAGTGCAAGGACTGCGGGCAGATGTTCAGCACTACCTCCTCCCTCAACAAGCACCGCCGCTTCTGCGAGGGCAAGAACCATTACAGCCCCGGCGGGATCTTCGCCCCCGGCCTGCCCCTGACGCCCACTTCCATGATGGACAAGTCCAAGCCCTCTCCCAACCTCAACCACGCCAGCCTGGGGTTTAATGATTATTTCCCATCCCGCCCGCACCCGGGGGGCCTTCCCTTCTCACCTGCCCCCCCAGCCTTTCCCGCCCTCACCCCGGGGGTCCCGGGCATTTTCCCACCCTCTCTATACCCCAGACCCCCCTTGTTACCGCCCACACAACTGCTCAAAAGCCCCCTCAACCACACTCCAGACGCGAAGCTCCCCAGCCCCCTGGGGAACCCGGCACTTCCGCTGATCTCTGCAGTGAGCAACAGCAACCAGGCCCCCTCCGGGGAGGAGAAATGCGAAAGCAGCCTGGAAAACTCCTACCTGGAGAAGCTAAAAGCCAGGAACAGTGACATGTCCGATGGCAGTGACTTTGAGGATGTCAATACAACCACGGGCACGGACCTGGACACCACTACGGGCACGGGATCTGACCTGGACAGTGACGCAGAGAGTGACAGGGACAAAACAAAAGACAAGAGCAAACAAATGGAGACCAAGCCAGATTTTGTCAGCAGCTCTGTGTCTGCGAGTTCCACCAACACCACCAGTGAGATCCCTCTCTTCTATTCTCAGCATTCCTTCTTTCCTCCCCCCGAAGAGCACCTGCTGCCCACCTCGGGAGCAACCAATGACTCTATCAAAGCCATCGCCTCCATCGCAGAGAAGTATTTTGGGCCTGGCTTTATGGGGATGCAGGAGAAAAAGATGGGTTCGCTCCCATATCATTCCATGTTCCCCTTTCAGTTCCTCCCCAATTTCCCCCATTCCCTCTACCCTTTTACGGAGCGGACCCTCAACCACAGCTTGCTGGTCAAGGCAGAACCAAAGTCACCCAGGGACCTCCACAAAGTAGGCAGCACCAGCTCGGAGTCCCCCTTCGATCTCACCACAAAGCCAAAAGAGATTAAGCCAATCCTGCCGCCCCCGAAGGTCCTGCCAGCTCCGTCCTCAGGGGAGGAACAGCCACTGGATCTGAGCATCGGCAACCGCATCCGAGCCAGTCAGAACGGAGGAAGAGAGCCACGGAAAAACCACATTTATGGGGAGAGGAAGCTGATGGCAAGTGAAGTCTTACCCAAGATTTCCCAGTCTCAGCTGCCTCAGCAGCCATCCCTGCACTACGCTAAGCCATCGCCCTTTTTCATGGACCCCATCTACAGGTATTAACATACCCTGCCTTAAGCCTTTCTCTAGCCAGCTCATTTTCTAGCTGACATCACACCTTGAGGCAGGTGGGGATGTAGGTTGTTTGGAAAGAGCAGTGAACTCCTGCTGTGGGTGTTCGTGCTTCTCAACACGTTGAATCTCCTGAATGGAAAGGGCAGAGTAATTGCAAGGAGCCCTTGTAATCAATGTGGTAAAGAACACATCCTTATTTTGATAAAGAAGAAACTCGACCTATTTAAGGACTCTCCCACGAGCCATCGCTAAGATGGCACTTCTGCTGGGGAAATTCCAGAGGTTTGATTCGATAAGAATGCAGAGTTCAGATGCCTCGGAGCCTGGGCTCTCATGGCTTGGGAATGAGTCAGGAGCTCTGGGAGCCTGGAAACGCAGCTCTCCCACTGACTGACTTGATGGCCTTTTGTGAGCCACTTCACCTTTCTTCCTCCCACCCCCTTTTTCTTTCCAATGCCTTTTCTGAAGAGTTTCTCAGCTCGGAGGAGCGGCTGCTGCAGATCGAGTCTGACGAAACTTGTTACTCTTGGAGTAACAAGTACTGTGTAAACACATGGTAGTGTGTTACTACCCGGATCTCTCCCAGATACGTTTCTTGCAGACTTTTCTTTCTCAGGAGACAGGAAGGGTTTTCTAATGTCACTTGAACAGATGGATTTTGAGCAGGGCCTGATGCCTTACGTCATGCCTAGAATGAGCTGAGCGTGGAAGGCGTGTGTAGAGCAGACTGGGTGAGGTTATCCAAGTGCCAGTTAAGCTTACAGAAGGAATGAATTCAGGAGATGCAAAGGGAAGACTTGAGCCTTTCGTTGTTTGAGAGATTTTTGTAAAAACCTGTTTCTAAAGGAAAATGATGTAAAGCTTTATGGTGAGGGTACCAGTAAATTGTGGGTTACCCATCCAGGCACCAGCGCCGCCTTTGGTGTCGTCCTGCTGTGGATGAGGTCGATGTGGCGTGTTTGGTTTTAGCAAAGCCCAGTGAAAAGAGGGGTTCTGAACTAGTTTGATTTAGACATTAGCATGTCAAAATGGTAATTAATGTTAATTTAGGTATTAACATGTCTAAATGCTTCGTGTCATCTATTGGGATACCCATGTTTGGCCTGGAAGGCTCCTGGATTCAGTGTCCAGCCAGTTCCTGGAGGTGGACAGTTTGTCCTTGTATCCCTTGAGCTGAATGTGAATTTTGTGCCTAGTGATCCTCACTGTGTCCAGCCTGCTGGAAGGCTGCTGGATGTGCTGCAGGAGCTGGTGTTTTCCTGGTGCTGGAAAGCCTCAGAGTCACCACGGTGTGAAGTGTCAGCACCGGGATGGGTCACTTGAGCATTCAAAGGGCTGCAAACAACACCAGAACCTCGCCAGTGTCGCTGAGGCTGCTGCCTTCAGCTGATAACTGGGGGGAAAAGTGATGTCAGTGTCTGGCCAGGCCAAGGAGCTGCTGGGCTGGGATTAGTGAGCCCTCGGTGCTGGCTCTGCCAGCTCAGGGGGTGATGCAGCACTGCGTGTGTGCCATCTGCGATGGAAACGCTGCATCCCAGCCCAGGAGGTGCCGTGGCCTGCCTGGGACACACCGTGGCCATCTCCCATCTCCTCCTGGAGAAATCAGTCCTGATATGAACAGTCCAGCATTCGTTTTTGTAAAAAGTACTCCTGGGGAAAACAAACAACAACAAAAAAATCAATAAATGGGATAGAAAGGCAAAAAAAAAGCGTTCCCGTCGGATCCTGCCACCTCTGGGCATTCTCAGCAGGAATGTTAAAATAACACGGGCTGGAATAGCCGCTGCCAATTAAAATAGCAGCCTCGGGAAAACCGTAAAGGTCCAGAAGACAGATGGAAGTGAGGGATGGGGGCATCATTTGTTGCATTCCATGGGATGCATATAGTTTTAGTAATACATTAAAATAGAAAGTCAGCGGTGGGGTTGCTTGCGAATCAGACTTCTGATGTAATGAGCTAAACAGCCGAGCTTCCAAGTCCCAGCTTGAAAAATATGGAAATATTTTGTTTCTAAACTTCTCTTTATCAGACTCTCTCACATCATTTGGCTCCTTCATTTTTCTCCCAAAGGCCACTTAAATCCTTGACATTTTCTCCTGGTGATATAATTTAATGCAAGCAGACAGCCTGAAACTGGGGCAGTTTTTAGCTCGGCCTGTGAAGGTGACGTTCTCAGGCACTGGGCTCAAACGATCGGCTTAATCCTCCGGCCTCTGGCGGGGCTGTTTGGACGTTGCTGTGTTCCCATTCCCAGTGCTGGGAGATGGCAGAGCTGGTGGAACGCTGTCAGTCCACCAGATTTCGTGTCTGTGGGCAGGCAGGGCTCTCTCCAGACGCCTCTGCCAGGGTGAGGGATGTTCCCTTGGGCATCGCAGCCCCACGGAGAGCAAAGCTGGGCCGGTTGGGGGTCTCAGGGAGCAACTTCTTACATATTCTTTGACAGATTGTTGTTTTTCTGACCATTCATGCCCATAAAAGCACATACCTTCCAAAGCCCTGTAACTCTGATGGCATTTCCAATCCAGCTCTTCTCTCTCCCTCTACCCAAGAAGAATTAAATGCAGATTAAGTACAGTTCACTAACTGCACTCTGCAGGGCTCTTCTTTAAACTCTTTGGTAATTTGATCCATGCACCAATCAGCTGAAATGCAGCAAAATAATTTGCTCTCATTTATGCTGGACTAATGTAGTTAAAATTACTCTTACTCTTGGATTTCTGCTGTTTGAGCTGGATGGACTCAATTCCAGTCATTTAAAGAGGCAGCTGTGTTTGTTGGAGCTACTTCCACAACACTTTTTTCCCATGGAGGACACTTCAGCTTGTCTTTTCGGTGATTCCACACCACGGCTTCCCTGCAAGTAGAATATTTTGTGAAAGCAAAGCCAGTATTTTCAAAAGTAGGAGCCTCACTTTTGGGTCGTTTTTGTATATCAGGTGCTTAAACATGAAATATTTGAGTGGCCCAAAGTGATACCAGAAGTACTCGGGTTTCTGAGGTGCTTCAGAACTCTCTCAGCAGTTCCCCACTTTTTCAATTCTTGTCCACATGTGCTTACCAAAGAAACTCAATGCAAATTATATCTCAGCTGCAAGGGAGGAAATAAATATGAAACACCTAATGATTTCAGCACGCTTGGGGCTGCAAAGTCTGGCCCAGTGTTAACTCTGAGTAAATACAAACTCTCAAAGACAATTTCTTTCCCGTGCATGGACTCCAGAGCTTCTCCCACTCAGAGATTGCTTTTGCTGTAAATGCAGGATTTTCACGACATTTCATGACAGCAGAGGCTTGTAAACCACCAGAGCAGGGCAGTCCTCAGTCTGGTGGGTAAACAAATACTGCCCGAAGGAGGGGATCTGTGTTCATATGATTTCCAGTGCCTTTTGCAGGGTAGCTGTGGGTCAGAATTTGGAGTCTGCAGCAGAAGGGGAAGGAAGACATTCGTGTCAGTAGGAGAATAACCCCCTGTGTTTGATCTAACCCCCCTGCAAAGGGTTTGGCTGTGCCACTGCTCCTGGAGGTATGTAACCCTCTGTGTTGTTGTCCAGCAGGGTGGAGAAGCGGAAGGTGACAGACCCTGTGGGTGCCCTAAAGGAGAAGTACCTGCGACCCTCTCCGCTGCTTTTTCACCCCCAGGTAAAAGCAGGGCCGTGGTTGTGCCGTGTGGATTGAATGCCAGGGGGGTTGAGATGGAGCTGGTGCATTGCTGGGACCAGACTCCTCCTCATCCAAGGGCTTGATTGGAATATCCACTGTGTTCCACCAGTTACTTTCAGACACTTTCATCTGTACCTGGTTGGAGGATGGTGGCAGTTATGCCTCGTTGTTCCTTCTGCATTACCAGAAGAACAGGGATGAGGTCTGGGCAGCTCTGCTGAGCTCCCCGTTCACAGGCCAGAATGCCTGCGTGGTTTTTCCTTCAGTGTGGTCATTTGTACCTGCCTGGTGTTCCCTGACATCATCTGCAGTGTGTGGAAGAGCCGGGCACTGGGCTCCGCTGTGCCTGCTCCGAAGGCGTGTGACGGTCACCAGCTATCTCCGTCCCTCCTGCTGTGACCAGGCTGGGATCCCAGCCCCCTGGTCCTTGCTCTCCTTTATATTCACATGCATTGTTCTCCCCTGATAATGTTTCCCACCTTAGATAAATAACTTGCAGGTTTGTGAAAGCTGGATCCTGGTTGCTTTCACAGCTAAACTTAGTTCCCTCATTGTTTCGCACCAGCCCCAGAGTTTGGTTAATAACTTCCCCCGATTTTTCCTTCATCCAGGCTGGATAATGGTGACAGGCTGGCCAGGAACATCCTGTGTTTGTGTGAGTTAGAATAGTGGGGATATCTGCCTGTAAAGAATCTGATAGCAGGGAGGAGCCAGTGTGGCAAAGCAAACCAACGAGACGATGAGAAACGTCCAGACCCTGAGCAGGAGCAAGCTTTGGGTGGAAGGTTGTTAACATTGTTCCCGAAATCCTGACCACGTCCTCTTCCCATGGCGATGAAAAGATGTGGAAGGTCTGGTTATCTCTAGCAGCTTATCACACAGAATAGCTGAAAATTTACAATCACTCGAGCCCCAAACTTCCTGATAACTGGTTTTAATGAAGTGTGTGCTGAGTACAGATCACTGGGTCTGGGGAGCTGCTGTTCCCAGGCTGCAGTCCATCAGGTAGCAAAAATACAGCACAGGAAGATGGGTCATTTGTTCCAGAATATGTGAGATTTTTGCTGTCAGATCCCCTTCCAGTATCATCATGGAATGTGCTGAGTTGGAAGGGACCCACAAGGATCATTGAGTCCTATCCTGGCCCTGCACAGACACCCCAAGAATCCCATCCTGTGCCTGAGAGCATTGTCCAAACACTCCTTGAGCTCTGGCAGCCTTGGGCCCCTGACCACCACCTGCCTGGATCCTAGATTCCTAAAATCCTGGATCCTTAGGAAAAGATCCCGGATCATTTCCTAAGAAATCGTATATTCAGGGTTCCTGCTTCTGCTTTCTTCATTAGGACCAGTGTTCCTGTGCTGGGCCAATCAGAGGCATGTTCTGCCTGGTCTTCTCTCACTCCAAACACAAGCCTGGCCTCAGCCCTTTCCTCTGACTCATCCCCCAGCTCTCACAGAGCCCTCAGTGGGATGTGAGGAAGCAGAAGATGTGATAAAAGTGTTCAGAAGAAGTTTTCTCTCTCAGAATGAATTTCAGACAGCTCTTATTTTTCAGCCAGTGGTTGGCAGAAGTTCCTCTGCTCTCTGGGAGTTTTCCTACGTTGTCTATTCCAAATTAAACTCTGGACAGCATAAATAGCCAGTGTAACTTTTTGATAACTTAATGGAGGACCTTTTCTTACCTGTTACGTTTCTTTTCTTCTCCCCTTCTTCTTTATTATAACCAGGCAGTTGTTCCCTAAATAGCAAAGTGCCTTTGCTGCTGGAGAGGCCGTGGCCAGTGTTTAGAATTTTAAAACCAGCCCACGGCTCTGAAGGCAGCAAACATCTCTGACTAAGTGCCTGAAGAACAGGGCACAACAAAGGGTAGCTCCAGGTACCCCGGCGAAGGGCTGAGTGCTCGGCTCTGAAAGGGCCAGAGAGCATTTTAACGTGGTGGTTTTGTTACATGACTGGCAGCTGGGGCAGAGCTGGTGCTGGAAATGATCAAGTAACCTTTTCAAGTGGCTGGCGCTAAGTATTACTTACAATTTAGCATGGGCTGGGAGCCTCCAACTAAGGGGCTGTGGATCTATTATCAGGGAAGGGGGGTTACTACTCCTCTTGTTTTGCAGCTTATGAATGGTTGTCAGCCTTCCACAATGTATTCTTGGGTGATTAAGACAACTTTTTTTTTTTATAGTCTTATATTTTTAAACAATATCTTGGCTCTCTTCCCCCTCTGCCCCCCCCCGAGCCCAGTTTAATAAAGTGTAAACGTGCAAAAGGTCAGCCCTTCCTGTACAATAGAGCATCTCCTGGTGATATATGGCTTCCTACTGCCTTCCGCCCCCTCTGCAGCCAGGCCCCGCTCCCCCCGGGCTCCCGGTGATGTCAGCACAGCCAGGAGGCAGCTTTATTGCTGCCTTGTTTGTTTTATCCCTCTTTTCTGCTCTCGGTGTCTCCAAAGTGCTCTCAGGAGTGCATAAAGCTGGACGCTGGGAGATGTCAGCGTCGTCCTCGGAGCTGCACTTCTCTCTTGGATTTTGGATTTCCTCTTTTGCCCTAATGAAAGTAAAAGTGCTTTTCTTTGGGTAGGATTTTTATGCAAATCCTTTTTTTTTTTTCCACATAGGCCAACTTCTTTCTTTCCTTTTTTTTTGTTTTCCCCTTTTCCTGTATCTCCAGCTTTTTCCCTTTCTCCCTGTTTCAGGTGAGCACACAGACGTTGTGAAGTCATACAACCTAAAGCTGATAAAGGCACCCAGGGGCCATCAGTGTCCCATCCCCAGGCCAGCATGCCAGCTGCTCCCATCCCAACAGGATGTGTAGCTGCTGGTCCTGCTGCCTGTAACTCACCCAGCCACAGCTCACATCCCAGCCTTTGGCTGGAGTTCCCTTTCACTCCAGGAAGCTCAGCCATCTCCCACCCATCCTTCCATCACCTTTACTGGCTGCTGAACCTTTCCTACATATAATTAAAGTGTTGGCCTCTTTGCTAGGCAAACTCTCTGGGGACCCACTCCATCCTGAGCCTGATCCGAACTCCTCCTCTTCCCAACTGCTCCCTTTTCACCCCTTCAGCCTCTCCTCTCCCAGCTCCCTGAGCAGCCATCACACATCCCTCCCACTCCACTTCGGCCAGAATTCTCCTGCCTCCTCCTGCCCAAGATTTCTCTGTCCCCTCACACCCGGGGTCGTGTCCCTGCCTGCTCACCCACAGCTCACTGCCCCGTCCCTGTGAGCCGTGAGGACGGAGGATGCTGTAGGAGACATCAGACCTCCCTGCTTCCCAAGACTTGGATTTGAGTTTGAGAGGAGAATTTGGGTGCTGAGTTCTACCTCTGGCATCTGACTATGCTGTTTAGTTTCAGTTTTATTTCTGGAAAAAGGGAAAACAGATATATTCTGAGATAACTTTTGCTCTGAAACGCCAAAAGTAAGCACAGGCACATGGGAGAAGGTGAACGAGTGCTAATTTCTGGGATCTGCATTCCTGGCTTTGCCAGTTGTGTCTTTCCTGATTTCTCCAAGCCCAGTACACTGCTCTTGTCTTTGCTGGCTGGGATCAGTGGCTCCGTTTCCCACTGTGCAGCTTCCAAGAGTGAGAGCAAACATCAGCAGCAAGCTCTGACCGACCCACGGGAGCCGAAAGTCGCGTTTTGTGCACCAGATCCGGCTCTTCCTGGGGGCTTTTATGACACGAGGCCTCGCCTTGTCCTTGCAGATGTCAGCCATCGAAACCATGACGGAGAAACTGGAGAGCTTTGCAGCCATGAAGGCAGACACTGGCACTTCCCTGCAGCCCCTTCCACACCACCCCTTCAACTTCCGATCGCCACCGCCCACGTTGTCCGACCCCATCCTGCGCAAGGGCAAGGAACGCTACACCTGCAGGTGAGGGCAGGGGCACCCCGGGGAGCCAGACCGACCCTCAGGGCGTGGGGGCACCCCAGGAGGTGCCACCCCAGCCGGGGAGCTGCTGCTCTGGGCACCGCTGGGACCAGGGGCATCTCCGCTGCCTCCGCAGGGGCGGGCAGGAGAACGAGGAGCGGCGGAATTAGAGCGGAGCACTGGGATGACTAATCCCCTCTGAAATAGCTTGTTTTGTCTGGTAGGAAATCAGCATCTTCTGTTTGCTTTGTAATTTTTAATAACCTTGAGAGCGGATCTGGAGATTCTCAAGCAGGCCCAGCTCCCCAGGCCAAGTCTCTGGCGTGTCCCAGCGCCGGCACAGCCTCAGCTGTGCCCAGTCTCAGCCGTGGAAAATGATGGCATTGCAAAAAGTGGCGTGCAGGAAACAACTTTCTCAAGCGCACTCGTACCCACAGAAGTCCTTGAGTGCCCATCCCAGCTCCAAAAGCTCCTATCAGAGCAAAGCACTGGTATTGAATAATAAACCTCTGTTTTACCTGCATCTACTCGAGGTTCTCATGGTGGCTCCTGATGAGGGTTTTTGGATGCAGAAAATGGGCACAGACTTTGGTTGATGTATCTCTTACATTCGGCTTTGCCACAAAAGCTACAGGCTCAAATTTCGGCTGAGTCTTTAGAAATTGGAGGGGTTTACTTACAACAGGGACTAAACTTAAATTTAGATACACACAAGTTACCATTTGTGTTTCCCTTGTTGAGGAACACTCACATGGACTGTTTATCTTCAGGACATCTGAGGGTGCTGGATGTGTCTGAAATGAAGAGATTTTACTCAAAGCTTCCTCCTGCAGCAGTCACAGAGTGCAGCCCCTCATCCTTAGTATTTTTGTTTATACCTTTTGAGTTGACTGTGGATTGGATTTACTGGGGAACACAGTTCCTTCCTTTATTAATTTCTGTTGCTGCATCTCCTTGCTCTAAGCAGCTTGTCAGCCCCATAACCCATAACTCAGTGCTGCAGCCTTTATCCAGGAGCAAATTCTGTGAACTCCAGGGATGATGGAGCAGATTCTGTATGAAGAGCAAGTAAACAGAGCTATAAAGGACATCTACAGACATCTCAGCTGACAGTATGGCTGGGCTGGGATTAACCCCCTGCATCCTGATGAAGGAATGCTTTCTCTCTGCAGGTACTGTGGTAAGATCTTCCCACGCTCAGCAAACCTGACGAGGCATCTGCGGACACACACTGGGGAGCAGCCTTACAGGTGAGCTCGTCCCCCCTTTCCCAAACACTCCCCACTCTGGGATTTCTTCCCCTCTCTGTAAAGCTGTGCCAGCAGAACACCACAGGCCTGGGGCATTACATAGGGTGATTCATAGGGTTGTATATTATGTGTACCAGCCAAAAATAATCAGGCTTGGCAGCCTGAAGATAGACACTTAACTTATATTTAGATGTATGCTGGCAAATGAGGGCTCTGATTTGCAGTGTTGTTTCACACTCACGTTAACCATTCATCTCAAGGACAGCTGAAGGTGCTGAATGGCTCTGAAATTCGGGCTGGTTTGAAGGGCTTGCCAGGACCTTCACTGCTGGGGCTGGCTGGATTTTTTTTTCTTTTCCTGATGTATGTCAGAGGTGCCTGGAGCAGTGGATCAAAAAAACAAAGGAGAAGGAAAACCCTATAGAATGATCTGCTTTAAAATCGGAGTTTGGCAGTGTCTGACCTTAAATCACGAAGTTTAAAGGGACTGGTGGGAGGGGGGGATTCACACACTGTCTCACACATTCAGTGAGTGTTTTAGGTAGAAAGCTGAACTATTCTCTGCTAGTTGTGGACAAGGTGGTGTGATTTGGACACCTCAGTGCGCAGGGGGTTTGTGCACAGGGACAGACTCTCCCTCTGCTTAGAAAGGGGCTCGTGTTTAACTCAGGGCTTTAAATTTAAATAAAACTCACGAGAAAATACGTGTAATATGTGTGTGTAGGTGTATAAATGACTATTTCTCATGGGAAACCAAGCAGAAACGTTCCCCTCCCTAGTATTTTGTCCTAGTCCTTTGCAGGCAGTTTCAAAAAACTTCAGCAAAAATACACTTTCTTGTTAGAATTGGGTCCATATATGAGCAAACCTGAAGGAATGATGAACTGAGAGCTCGCTGCAAATCAAGCACTCTGTTTTCCATGATGTGAGTGTTTTGCACATTGTCAAACAACAGTAACAATCCAGTTTCATTCTGGGGAGCTGATATTGCAGCGTTCCCATGCACAGCCGTAAGTTCACAACAGAGCAAACGTAGCAGTTACTGTCTGAAGAGAAACACGAATTTATGAGCAGCAGAAGGCCATGTGGTCAAATACATCACGTTTTTATGCTTAGTTTAACTCGAGAAGCGGCTCTCCCACATTGTAATCGCTGCTACATGAAGGAGTCACGTTTATTTTCCATGCAGAATCTTGAGCAGACATTAGGTAAATGAAAATGTACTTTGGCCCCAGTCCCTGCTGTGGTGCTTGGGCTTGTGGTATTTGCTGCGATGAGCGGGCGCTGTGTGTTCCCTGGGCACGGAAACGCTCGCTCCCGATTATTCGGAGATTGTTAGTTCAGTTTTCTTCCAAAAAAGGAGACTTGCAACTGAACAAAGGTTAGGAAAATAAGGATTTATTTGATCTGGTCTTCTCCCAGAAAATGGCCTGTGTGGGTTTTTTCAGAGGTCTGACTCCTGGACAACGTTGCTGTCTAACAGCGCTCTGGAGAGTCGGAGCTGCGTCTGCAGAGGAGCTTTAATTATTGTTGATTGGCTTTTTTGCTCTCAGAGAACCGAGATTTGCAGCTTTGGCAGCCAGAATTGTTTGCAAAGCTTGTTTTTTAAGTATTGACTTCAGGCAGGTAAAAGGAGGGTTTACTGATGTCTCCCCTATAACTTTGCTTTTGACTGTTTAAATGTTTTTCCCTTTGATTCTCTCAGTGTTATATATTCATCCAAATATCAGCTAAAATGTTCCTAAAGCCAGTATAAACTGACGAAGTGTCCATGTGGAGATCAAGAAACAGACCAGAAAAAAGGTGTTTTGGTTTTGATTCCTGATTTTCGTAGTTTTTACCAAGTTTTTACCAAGATAAGGGTTTTTATCAAGACACTTAAACTACAGTTAAACCTCCTGGATGTCTATTTAATTCTGTATAAAGTACAAATAAAGCACAGGAACAGTAAGGAGGCAAATTATTTTTTTTTAAGGGAAAGTGAAATATGAGAAATACCTGCCAAGGCACTTCCTAAAAATCAGCTGATTTGAAAAGACTCTGAGACCTTGTGCCCTACAGTGAAATTCGGTGTTTCTTTTCACTCTTTTTTTTGCACTAAATGTAGAATTCAGGAGTAGGCATTTCAAAGACATTGTAGGTCTTGTGTCCTGTTATTTGCATTAAGCTTAATCTAACAACTAAAGCTGATGTGTACCACATCATTTCAGATCATGTGTAGTTCAATAAATATCTTTATTGAAGATATTTCTCATTTCCTGGTGTTTAAAATGCAGCCTAAGTTCACCCCTGGTATAAATGCTCTTGGGGCTGAGGAGGAGTTGCTGTCTGTGTGTTTTGTGCCTTTTTTTCTGCAATTCTGCCTCTCCAGCTCGCACTGATCAGCAGATCAGTGTAAGACTGCGAGTGTGTCTCAGGGACTCCTTCCCACATTCCTGGGGTTTGTTCTCCACCCGTGTTATCCCAGGTACCTCCAGCTCCAAGGATTGCCTGTGGTTCCTCAGAGCCCCCCATTTCCATCTCCAGCTCCTTCTTTGCTGTCATTCACTCCCACTTTGGATGTTTTTAGCCCATTGCTGTGTTCCTTTAGGCTGATAAGGGAGAAGCTTTACTGGTCAGTGTGTTTGCAAAGCAAATACTGCTGCCTTTGAGTTTTACTCTTCTCCTGCCTCCATGTTCACCCCTTCCCTGAATTTAAGCTGGTTCCTCCGTCTGGGTCATTTATTTAGATTAAAACCAGCAGAGTTCCCAGGACGGATCCCTCTGGGACCACAAATAACACCGGACATCTCCCTCATCCCTTTGCTTCCAGGCATGAGCTGCTCCTTCCCAATGGCCCTCTGGTTCCTATTTTTTTTAACAAGCTCTTGATCCTGTCTCCATACCCTGCCCTGGGTGCACACAGCTCACTGTGAGAGCGAGGACCTGTCAGAGGGCACTTTTCAAAGACTTCCTGAGCATGTAAATAAATGGACATGCAGGGGCTGGATCGCTCTTGCCTTGCCCGTGAGAGAGCTGCCTCTGAACCGGCTGGAGGGAGGGATTCAGGGGGCGCCAGGCTGGGTACCAGGGCAGCCCTGGTGCCCACTGTGCCAGGTATCCCCTGTGCCAGGTGTCCCCTGTGCCAGGTGTCCCCTGTGCCAGGTATCCCCTGTGCCAGGTGTCCCCTGTGCCAGGTGTCCCCTGTGCCAGGTGTCCCCTGTGCCAGGTATCCCCTGTGCCAGGCACTGGGACACAAACAGAGCTGAGTCTGGCTTAGGAGGGCACAGAGCTGGTGAGGATGGGCAGGAAGGGAAAACCACTCACACCAGCAGGGATAGGCTGGACAAAACTCCTCATGAAAATCCCCTGGAATAGCAGGAATTTTGGGTATTAGGTGCTCTGGATGTCACAGCTTTCTGAAGTGCTGAACAGGAGGAGCTGCTGAAGCCTGGCAGCTCCTGAGAGCAGCTTCCTTGGTGCTGGAAATCTGTGTTTAACTCCCTGTACAGAAACTGTGCTTGTTCTTGCTGATGTTCAAATAATGCTTTCTGGAGTTATTTAGGGGTTTTTGAAAGAATGAAAAGGAAAGACTTCAGAAGTCTCAAAAAGCTGTGGTTTAAAAAGAGATTTTGCTTTCTTCCTCGGTTAATCCTAATAAAGGTTCATTACTTGAAATATCTTTATTCTTTCTGGAGATTTAGCAGTAGGAAATTCAGAGGTGGACATGGAATCCATAAACATTCAGTGAGAGAGTGTTTCATAAATGTATCCCTGCCATTTCCAAAAATAATATCAATTTATTTTTAGAGACCGAATAAAAATCACAGCTGGAGCACATCTGGAAATGGTGTGTGTGTTTCGCAGCAGAGACTTTTTACACCCGCAGTTGAACCTGTTGTGTCTGCAGGGAGGAATCCCATGTCCTCAGTGTCCAGGGAAAGCCAGTTTCATCCTTGAGTGAGGCTGGCACAGGGTGAGTCTGGGTGCCCTGAGCACATCAGGAGCTGCTGGTGCTCCCAAAACCTGAGTGGATGCCCCTCCATCTCCATGTCTTGGGACCTTCCAACCCAAACTTTTTGGGGATTCTTGTGGAGGAGCAGCTCAGCTGCTCTGGGCTGGCAGAGCTCGGAGCAGTCCCGCTGAAGTGAGTCCATTTGTTCTGGAATTACAGGGGCTTGGCAGCGGTTTTCATTTTGTCTGTAGGTGTCCAGGATTTGTGGAGGATTGGAGCAGAGGCAGATTCTGCTGCTCGTGGGGTCTGGAAGCAGAGCCACGAGACAAGCAGCTTTGTTGAGTTACAAGTGACGTGTTCAACGGGAGACCTAATGAGGGATTCGGCGCATTCCAGGTGGAATGGGGCTTTTTTTCTTTTGGTCCCAAAACTCTGCAGTGCGGCTCGAAGCTGCCCTCTTCAGTCCATTGGAGCCCACAGCACCACCCTGAGCAAATCCGTGCGGTTTTTCAGATCCACAGAGGAGGGTGACGACTTTGAACAGGCCCCCAACCCATCTGCAGACACTCAGCTCAAAGAGGGGGTATTTCTTCACTCAGCAGCTTCCCTAAACATCCTAGCTTGACTCCTTACGTTCCAGTTTTTCGTCACAAACCAGATACTCACTTGTAGGAGTAAATCCTGTTTGGAAATTGTGTTGTATTTCTTGGGAGCTCTTGTGGAGTAAGAATAGCCATTGTTACCTTTGAAGGCACACTCTGTGGCTGGTATCTCCAGTACCACAAGGAGTTTCACAAATAAAGCTGAAGGCTTTTGTGTGTCCAGCTGACTGTCACACAGGGATTTACCAGTTAATTACTATTTTATACATTTCACCTCCCTTCTTTCTTCTCTCTTCCTTGTCCTCCCTCCACAGCCATATTTCACCTAATCCCTTCCAAAAGGGGAAGGGTGGAAGGAACAAATTCACCTTTCTTATTTTAACGTTGATGTGTGGAAAAGTAATTATTTTGTTTAAAATCCTTATTTGTTTGGACGACTTGCTTCCCAATTAATCCTAATCCTTTCTTTGTGCTCCTTGAGTAACAATAACATCAGATTTGTCTGCAATGATTAATGCCTTGTGCTTCCCATGTCCTCAGCTGAGTAGTGATTTATAGACCAGCATTCCCTGGTTTTCTGATAGTCAGATTTTTCTTTTTTCGCCCCTCACGTTGCCATCTTTGGCATTTGCTTCTGTTTTTCAGGTGTAAATACTGTGACAGGTCATTCAGCATTTCCTCCAACCTCCAGCGGCACGTTCGGAACATCCACAACAAGGAGAAGCCATTCAAATGTCACCTGTGTAACCGGTGCTTCGGGCAGCAAACCAACCTGGACAGGCACCTGAAGAAACACGAGCACGAGAACGTTCCAGGTAGGAAAGGACGTGGAATTGCCTCTCCTGGGGCACTGCAGGGAGAAGACACCGTGGCCTGGTCTCTCTGCCCTTGGGAAGCCTGTATGGAATGCACTGTTCCTTAAGGCTGAGTTTGTAGGTGTGTGTGGAGTTCCAGAAGATAAATAGGCTTTGCCTTAAGATAAAAACTGAGGGAAGAAATTCCTGTGCTGAAGCCAAGTAAGTGATTTCCCAGCTTAGGTTAAAAAAACCCCAAACAATTATGGAAAAGTTATAGGCAAACAACTCTGTAATGGATAAGGGTTCTTAAACTGTATGTACTGTCCATAAATGCTAAGTATCCCCTGTATTCTGTCTGTAATTCAGGTCTGGGAAACACAAACTTCCTTTGGGGCTTTGGTCCATGACTTTTCTCTGGAATGTTGAATCCTGAGTATCTAATGAGAGGACTGTTGATAACGTTCCTCCTTTGTGTTTCCTGTTGCTAATGGCCTTGGCAGTACCTGATGGTGTCTCCTGTTCTCTCCTCGTCTCTCCCCACAGTGAGCCAGCACTCTGGAGTCATTACCAACCACCTTGGGACCAGTGCCTCTTCCCCTAACTCGGAGTCAGACAACCATGCACTTTTAGATGAAAAAGAGGATTCGTATTTCTCTGAAATCAGAAATTTTATTGCAAATAGTGAGATGAATCAAGCATCAACTTTAGCAGATAAAAGGTAGAAAAGAAAATAGAATTATCTTGTGACAGTACAGGCATGAACAGTAAAATAATATGAGAGAGAATTTAAGCTGGTTGGTAGAAGCTTCCTCCTCCTGATTGCTCAAAGGGAGACTGTTGGAATACAGCAGCACAGAGGAGGAGGAAAGCTGCCTGTCCCACAGATGTTACATTTTAGGAGACTGAAAACCAGCATTTAAATTCAGACTAGACAATATTGTAGTTTGAAAATCCTTGGGGTTGGTGTACTCTTACCGTACTTACTGGCTGTTAAGACATAGTGAAGGCTGATTTTTAAATGCCTGAGACATTTGGTTTTCCTTTTTCTTATGTCTTAAATAATCTATATATGTATATAAATATGTGATCATATATCTATAAATATATTATCAAAGCATTGCAGTAGAAATACATGACTTACACATTTGCCCTCTTTTTTTTATTTTCCTCTCTCCTTCTCCCTCCTTCCCGCCTCCCAAATATTTCAGGCCAGAAATCCAGGATATTGATGGCAATTCCCAGTGTCATGGGTTAGCTAATGAGAAAACAGAAGATGTGGACGATGAGGACGAAGAACTGGAAGAGGAGGATGACGACAGCCTGACAGGGAAGTCCCAGGATGAGCCGGTCTCGCCCACAGCGGAGCCCCGAGGGGCGTTTGAGGATGAAGAGGATGAGGAGCCCACGTCTCTCACCATGAGCTTCGACCACACCCAGAGGTGAGGGGGCCGAGTGGGGCTCAGCCAGCTGCCCTGTGCCTGTGGTGGATCATCAGTGCTGTGGTTTTTTTCCCAAGCCATGTCTCATGCCTCCAGTTTGATTTGAGCGTTCACTCGAGATTCCATCTCACCATGGTGGGGGGCAAGAAACAAGTGGACTGCAAGGAGAGTCTGGGATGAGGTGTGTGCCCAAGGCTTGAGGAGTCTGGATCAGGAGAACAGTCAGTCCAACACAAAACCCAGGGTGCCCCAGCTCAGCAGATATTGTCTTTCTCTCCAACACTCTGGCCAGGGCGAGGGGAGAGGAGTCTGTGCAATCCCTTTGATGCTGCTCTGGCCCTTTGAGTCATAGCAAAACGTCCTTGACTTCAAGTGGAGTTCTCAGAGCTGTGGCAAAAAGGGGATTCTGCTCCTCTGCCCCCTCAGGTGAGACTCCCCTGCAGAGCTGCCTCCAGCTAGGGGGCCTGGCACAGGAGGGACATGGAGCTGCTGGAATGAGTCCAGAGCAGGCCACCAAGTTGATTAGAAGGATGGAGCAGCTCTGCTGTGGAGACAGGCTGGGAGAACTGGGATTGTTCAGCCTGGAAAAGAAAAGGCTTCAGGGTCACTTAATTGCAGCCTTCCAGTACCTGAAGGGAGCTACAAGAAAGATGGAGAGAGGCTATTTATAAGGGTTTGGACAAGGGGGAATGGCTTCACGCTTACAGAGAGAAGAGCTAGATTGGATATTAGGAAGAAATTGTTTCCTGTGAGGGTGGGCAGGCCCTGGCACAGGTTGCCCAGAGAAGCTGTGGCTGCCCCATCCCTGGGAGTGTCCAAGGC